>JASANE010004447.1:0-127028 GCA_030248225.1 Trileptium ribeirensis | reverse complement strand
TTAGGCAATTGATATCAATTCCACCATACAAAAAGCTCGATACCTAGGAAAATTAGCTAATTAGCAACATCAACTAATTAGCTAATTATTTACCTAATTAGCGCCCATGATAAAATCATAGAGCTTTAAAACCCACATAATCATAATAAGCAACATCGAAAACACCCGACCGCATCAAATTAACATTTTTTATGATTTTAAAATTCGCATAAGAATTTACCTAATTAGCTAGTTAATTAATCTACTAATTTGGCATACTCTGCCAGGTTTTAGAGCTTCAGAAATGTCATATTCGTGATCGGCGACATAGAAAACCGCAATTTATTTTTAATTTTTGAGCACTTTTAAAAATTTTAAAAAATTAGCCAATTAGCAATTGATTACTAATTAGCTAATTAACCAACTAATTAGCATGTTTTAACTTCCTCGAATTGTAAATAAGAACCAGATTCACAATCACCACGGTGAGATGTAGTATATGCACCAAAATAATAGCTTTCCACTAATTATTTATTGAAAAATATCTAATTATTGTTTGAAAATGCTAAAAATAGGCTAACATGCTTAACTAATTACGTAATTACTAATTAACTAAAGCAAATTTTGACAAAACCTATATGTCTTGCACCTCATCGATATTAGGCCTTTCAAACAAAAAATTTAATCGGCCCAGTAGTTATTAAGGAGTTCAACGGACGGACGGAGGGTGCCGATTTTCCCCCTCTGACGAAAACAAGCACGCTTCGCTTCGCTAAGCTTAATTACTCACTTTTTCAAAATTACAAATTTTCAAGCTACATTCATACAATATTAACGAAAGAAAATTAGAACGTTATAGAATATTCGTTTACAAACGAACGTAAACGTAAACTAAATTTGTCTCATTTTAGATTGAATTTTTTTGTGTTTGTTTATAAATGAACTAAAATAAAACCGCTGATACAGAGAAAAGACTGAATTTCATTCGGTTTTTCGTTAACAGAAAATCGGAAACTCAAATAAAATTACCAGAAAAGCAGACCTTGTGTTCGAACAGAATATCGGTTTTTTATTTGCAGCATACTCCCCTAATGTCTAATCATTTAAATTTTGATTCTTAAGCCTTTGCGAACAAATTTAATGCAAAAATGACGTCACAAAAAATCGATTCTATAATTAAGTTCTTGGTGTTTAACAAAACCGGTTTAAGGCAAATTCGACAAATTTTCGTTCTCAAGAGTTTGAATAAATTCGCCCAATTTTTGCGAACGCAAAATGGTTAGATTTCAATCATGAGCATTGTATTCGCGAATATTTTTGCGCCGAATTTCAATTGTCAAAAAAAGCGTTCCGTGACAATTTTTATGCAAAATTACTAAATTGGAAGGCTGGTGAGGTCTCTTTAAGTTTACTTGCGCATAAGGTATGTTGCTGCGTCTGTTTTTTGGGCACTTAATTCTGCCCGCGACTTGCACAGCACTTACCAATACTAACATCCACTCGCCGCCTCAACAGAAATTCATTCGAAAACTATATATATTAATTTTAATTCTTTTGAAATGTCGCCCGAGACAATGGTAGTTATTGCTTGCAAGTACTGTAATAATAAAAATATTCGGATAAGCTGACACTACTATTTCTGAATATAAATAGTACCATATAAAACAAAAATGCTATGTATATGCCATACCAGATTGGAATGATTTTAGGCTAAATTAGTCAAGCATAAAATTGCAGAGGTGCGATCACAGGGTGGCCCAATTCCATGTGTAAATATAGTGGTTGTAAACTAATGACAGATCCCACTGGATGCATAAACGAGCTTCATACATAAATACGAATACGTGATGTATGACGTGTTATTAGTATGTGCGTTTTGTCTGCTAATAATCGTCACGTGTGCTTGGAAATTTCAATATACAAATCTTGAACTGTATATCACTTTGTCTCAGGCCAATGCTGAATAAGAGCTGCATAATAACGTCATGGAAAACACCTGCAGAAGTTAAGGAAAAGCTGTGCAATTGGCAGACGGGTAAAAATCCTGATGCTGCTAACAACGTTTTTGTGCAACTGCAGTCAAAATTTCTTTAAATCAAATTGCGACCATTTCAACGTTTACGACAACAAAACTGCGAGTAATATAATACTTATTGAATCCAACAATAACTACAAACTACTATAGTCAAAACTAGCGGTAAAAGAGCCATTCTCTTAGTTGGGTATATTTATATATACTGAGTAATCGTGTATGTATTATTTTCACAGTGTGTAAGTATACACCCATTTTCGATGCTCCAGCCTAGGTACGTCCAATCAAATGTAGTGAAACTGCTACTTGACTCAGGTTAGTTCTAGCCCAAATTTTGAAAAAACCTGTGATACTAACTTTTTTCCTGCTCGATGCTCCATTTTTGACTGAAACCACCGCCTGTGAATCTCATTAGGCTTTACGTTCCTTTTCGGACCAAATCAGTACGCAATTTGGTCGTCTGACTTGTGAAAAAGCTCCAAAATCGAGGGGGGGGGTTAAGCTGGGGGAACGGTCGACAAGGGGGGTATTTTCGAATTTATACAAACATACATACATGTATACATATATAATTATATATATATTAAAGTGTATATTATATAAATTATATATATTTTATATACACTTTTCCGTATATTTAGGTACGTAGTAGTAGTAGTACTATGAAACGAAAATCATTAAAATATCAGTTATTTTACCGCACGATAAGCCAAATTGTAAAATTTCATGTTCAGGAAAAAATTTAAGGAGATAATCTGGGAGGAGCCGAAATTAAGGGGGGTGGGCTGGGGGGAAGTCGGTCCAAAAGATAGGGCGCCCCCTCCTCCCCCCTTTAGGGAGAAGCCAGAGTCGTTAGCATCGCCACCGAGACAATGATTTATACGATTCATGTGATTCTCGGCTATACGCATTTCACGCTTAGTTTCTTCTTCAGTTTCAATGACTTCAATTTCTGATTCTAATTCCTTGATACGGTTGTGATAGGCAGTGATTACTTCTAAAACCTAAATTTGAAAAACCATATGGTTTTGAATTCAGCTGCACTACCATATAACCACAACGCATGCTTGGCCATTACAGCCGTTTTAGTTGAAGTCGTCAACCAATAATGACTTTTCTGTTCGCTGAAAATTTCCCCTGAACCATGAAATAAGAATGAATTTGGAGAATCCAGCAAACAACTACAAACTACTATAGTTGAATAATTAGTGGTAAACAACAACCCTTTGTGTGTAATAACATACAAATACGTTAGAAATACACAGTTGTATCAGTAACGTGGCGCTGTATACAACTTATACAAAATTAGAATTCTGTGATATTGAGTAGAGTGATTTTGAGTATATATATCAGGGAGTAACCATTATTCCGGTTCTGGCGAAAATCATGTTCCGGTTGCGGTTCCGGCAAAGGGTAAAAACCATACCGAACCGGAATTCCGGTTTGAAATTTTCCACATTTTTGCTTCATCTCTGATTCAAACATATGTAATATATATTATACAACGATCAAGTTGCAATACAACCAAGGAAAAAAAAACTAACCTAGCAATTTGCCGTGTGAAACGTAAGTTGGGCACATAATTTTAGTAGGAATTTTTTCATCTTAAGCTGCAGGAGTTTGTTAACAAAACAAAGCCAGGTCGATGCATGTAGCAGCTATTTTACACATTCCGAAGTCTGCTGGGTGTGTTCAAATTAAACCGTCCAACTCTGTAAAAGAGTATGGATTACGTAGAAGTACTTAGCGTAAGCTTGGCTAACATAAATTGCGTCAAGCACCAGCCAGTGCGCTTGTAAACTTTGTAAATCAGACTAAATTGAAGAAAAATAACTTTATCTACAACGCAGCCATAAACTGCTTTCTTGGCAACTAGTCGGTAGTGGAACTACATTTGTTAGCGGAGCTTGGGCTGTGGCATTACGAATGTACTCAATTTTATGTTCTTGTAACTACATGTCTTATGGTTTTATATTTGTTAAAAATATTATATTTTAATTATTCTACCAAAAAACCATATATTGTTTTTATCTAAACGACTCTATTTCAATAAATAACACAAATATTGCAAAATTCTCTATTTTAGCTGCATAAAATTAACTAATTAGCTAATTACTAATTAACCACTCAAAATTTTTTAATCCCAAATATCAGGTGCACACTCTGACATGATAGGCTTTCAAACAAAAAAAAGTTTTTTTAAAATACCAGTGGTTGTTGAGATCCGTCGGACCGAACGAACGAACGGACGGACATCGACCTTTTTACTCCCAGACAGAAAATAAAAACGCTTCGCTCAATGAACTGTATTTGTTGAAACTGTGCGAGCAGTAACAGTTTGTCTCATTTATAATATTCTGATTAGAAAATTATCATCATTATCATCTAACTGGCGGGCACCGTTTGTCCAATGCTAGCCTAAACAGTGTCTACTACGGGCGATCACAAAATTTCTATCTATTAATTTCTCTTAGAATTATATAAACCAATAATTTCAAGTTTCCTACAGAGCAACGTAACAAACGTATGCGTAGTAAAGGGACGCGACTGGAGACAGGGCCAAAGTGATTATTCTACGCTCCTTGCGTTGTAAGCACATTTTGAATTTGACGCAGTATACACAAGGGCTTATAGTGGAAGACATTTTTTGCTGTGTGTCCAAAAAATCAACATGTTGATCGATAAATAAACAGTTTTTAATTTCCTCAACATCTTTTAAAGTTTTCAGAAAGGCAATAATGCCATCGCAATACATTAAGTTTAATTCAAAAGTTATTTTTAATACATTTTAAATCTACTATACCTTCATTTTTTTCCTTCATCTGTTTTACTATATATAAGTTTCGAAGACCAGGTTCGGGATCCGGTTTAAATGAACGGTTCCGGTTGTATGGTTCTGGTTCTGAGTTGTCCCCTGATATATAAATTGAAATTGACCGCGTAAAACCAAAATGTATAGATACTGGGCTCTCTAAATTGGGGGGCATTTTTGGGTTCCACTGGTTTAGAACAGACTCCCAGATCCGTTTCATGCTCCCTGACAAAATCTTGGGGCTCCTCCCGGTTAACCGTCTCTTGTAAATTTTTTTTACAGTCGGTCCAAAGTACAAAAAATTTGATCAAAATGTGTACTAAAATTCCGACCTGAAGCCAAAAATTTCTCAAATTTTGTCAAAAATTGCGTCAAAATCGGTTTTTCTCTCCATCAAAAACGTTTTGGCAGTGTTTCTGACACGATTTTTAACCGAGTTTCTTTGGTAAAGTCGGGCGTCCCCTATTGGGAAGCAGTCCCCCCCCCGTATTCATGGCCACTGCCAAAATTTTCAGCGGCCTGAGAGCCCAAACAGCAAAAACTTTTTCTGAAAGTCACCTGAAAATATATCGGTAAACAGGGTCTTTTCGTCATCGTCGAATTAATTGTTCACCTCTCATTATCATTAAAAATTTTGCAACTGGGAGCAGAATACAGTTTTAGGATCTGGATTTGATTTCACGGATAATATATGGATATGAAATGGTATCCCGATATCCTTGCCTATCATTAATTTTTGTAATTTTTACTTCACAATGATAAATTTTAACGTATATGTCTGTTCTTTCGGCCAGGTTTTAATATAGGTATCAAAATTAATAAAATTTTTAACGTCATAAACGGATTTTTAGTTCTAGATTTTGATCAAATTTTATGTACTTTGGTTCGATTCGATCGAAAAAAATTTGCCAAGAGGCATTGAAACGGGGAGTGCACAGAAAATTTTGACAATGGGCATATGCAATGACAACCGGAGGGGCACCTGTTTTGAACTAGGCGGAACCAAAAAATGTCAGCCTCCCAACCCCCAATTTGGAGAGCCCAGATTTGTATTTCGAAAACTCTCTTGAAAATATTGCTACTACAGTTAAGAAGCTATATAAAAACACGGAAATGTAGCACATAGAACAAAATTATGTTCCTCCACTTTTGAGAATTACCAGAGAATAAACTTGTGTCCACAAAGTTGCCAAACTTTAATGAAGGCCGTAGACAGGCGAGTTTATAAAGCGAGTATTTTAAAATACAGGCGTTGTAGCGCATAGAATTAAACTATTTTCCTTCGCTTCTAAAAATTCACAGAGATTGAAGATCAACCCACTAAGTTCCCAAACCGAAAGATTTTGAATAGTTTTACATATAACGATGCAGTGATTCATCCAAAACGTATTTGTGACCGATGTGCCCTTTTTGGAACGCACTTCCGCTTGAATCATTGCTTCTCAATCTAATTCGTATTAAATGTGCCACTGTAAAAGTTAAAAGGGTTGTTGAAAAATATGTTGTGATTCATTCAAACGTGTTTATCACCAAATAATGGGGGCTTTCGCATCTGAAACTAGGGGTCAGAGACCTAGGTCATACCTGACCACTAACAAGTTGTATGAAGTCGTATATAACTGGAGATCAAGAAGACTGTGATTTGGCAAAAGTTGGAGAAAATCATCCTAATTTATTTTATCAAAAATAGCGGAAAATCGGCAAAATTTTAGCAAATATTAAAGAAATTAGACAAAGCTTTAGCGAAAATTGTGGAAATATGGGTAACCAAAACTGGCGGCGATCAATATAAAATTTTAGTGGTAAGGGAGGGAGAAGAGGTATCTTTAAAGGCCACCCCACCCCTCGCCGCCGAAAAACTCCTGTCAATCTTTTCGGGTCTCGCTTAAACCATGGTATGGCTTCCAGTATAATGCTATAACTGATTAAATCTAGGGAACGGCCAAATACCCAATTTCACCGAATACCGAATATTCTGCCTACTATTCGGCCGAATACGAATAGTTGTTCGCAACACCTATGTATGATGAGAAATCTATAACTCTATAAATCCACCACTGTATGTACGTGCACCATGCAACAGGTCGTTTTGTGTTGTGTTGTTGAGTCAGCGATAGTTTTTATTCGATAAATTTTTTTGCTTTGTGCTCTCGTTTGTTACATAGGTTGAAGTTATAATTTGTTTTTTATTAATTTTTTATAACGTCATTATCTGGACAACTGCGATAATTGGTGCGTGAAGTCATATCGTTGAAAAAAGAATGGCTCAGTGCGTGGTGTTCGGGGGCGGTAAACTTAGGGTTAGGCTTATGTAGGTATGTAGAACGGCATAGCATGATGTCTCCCTGCACATTCACGATGTGTGAAAGAAAACGAACAAATCCTGCTGCATTTATACCCCAAAGTATTAATTTCGCAACTATTATGGCAGCGAGATAGTGCACGGATGATGAAGAACATAACTGTGGTGATCAGAACATTCGATCCGGCTGCGAACTGAATTGATGAGTCTCAAACGCATCTTGTCTTACCAAAGTTGCAACACGTTGGACGTATTAAGCGGTTTGAAGCATCATTATCAGGACTCCGGCCTTAAATTTAGGACATCTGGTGGGCAGATTTTGACTCTGACAGAATTTTCAACTAACAGCGGCCAGTCAACTATTCGGTATTCGGCCGAATATTGCCAACTATTCGGCCGAATACCGAATATTCGGTCGTTCCCTAATTAAATCTGCAATTATAAAAGTTTTAGAGAGTGCTGAAAACGATGAGGTGATTCATTTAACGTATCTGTGACCAGCAAACCAATTTTGAAATGGTAGTGTGTCCTCTATAACTTTATCGAGACCAAACCATACACGCTTTAGCTTGTATTCACAATTCGAAATTAGCTTTAATATGAAATTGTTATTATATATATGAATTAAGGAGATTTCCTTTATCATCAGCTAGAAAACAACTTTTAGTATTCAAATCAAATGCAAAACTTGCAAATTTCAAAGAGTGTATCTTTCGTGGATGTTAATTATATCAACTTTCGGTTACATTGCATTTTCAGAAACGGAAACGCCGAGTTTGCGCTGTCGACGAAACCTTTTCCGCTGCTTCGAATATTTTTAATTCTGATTTCAATTTTGACGATGGATATTTTCCAGAAGCTGCTCCATCTGATTTAATGCAGAAGATTCAATCGACTGCTAAGAAATCAACACAGCCCACGAGTTCGTTAGATCAAAAAATTGCATCTTCACGACGAAAATTGAGGGAAACTTCAACGACGGTGAGCTTCAAGTTTATTGAATACGTAGTATGTTTTTGTTTCATCGCGTTTCAATCTGTCCACTAACAAAATATTATATTAAGTAATAAATATATAGTAAGTATAAAGTATTATTTTACAGAAAAAAATTATAATAAACCTGTAACAATTGGTGCTATACAGGGGCCGTAAAATTCAATCATTTATACGTTGACCAATCAATTTAAATTACGACAATCAGTAATTAATTTTATTTATTTACACCCAGTGTGAATCTGTGCAAACTTTATAACGTCGTAAAACGAACATAAAACAAATATAAAGCTTACAACGGCGGTGTTTTTTCATACTCATGGTCGATTTTAATGTGTTATACTTATTTTGAGACCTTTCGTTTTATGTAATAGTGGAACAAAAATGTGCATACTTAGTACGTTAGCACTAATATCCGTAAACGCGCTGTTCGAAGCATTTGCATTGACATCTCATAAACCACACGTTAGATACACAGCGGAAATATGTGCCAGCGCCTATCTCTTTGATTTTCCTGTACTAGCACATTCTGCTAGTGAGATCTTTCCGTTTCTTGATAAAATCTTGTTTGGATATTGAAGTAATACATAATACTCTTGTGTAGCTATTGCTATATAACTTCCTTTTTTCCGGGGTAAACTATACGAAACTACTACACCATAGTTTTGAAACGGAGCGAGCGAAGTTTCTACTGTGGGCGCTAGGTGGGAAAATCGTGAAAGTTTCTTTTTTATGGCTGTCATTCGTAAATCATTGTCGGATTGGCGGATTTCGACAAATTTTTGCTCGATATCAAAAGTGTACGTTGTACTTTTAGTTGAACGCAAGCATTTCCGACCCATCGTCCGGATTAAAATGTAAAAATTGTCGGTCAACGTATAAATGATTGAATTTTACGGCCCCTGTATAGCACCAATTGTTACAGGTTTATTATAATTTTTTTCTGTAAAATAATACTTTATACTTACTATATATTTATTACTTAATATAATATTTTGTTAGTGGACAGTATTGAAACGCGATGAAACAAAAACATACTACGTATTCAATAAACTGAAGCTCACCGTTGTTGAACTTTCCCTCAATTTTCGTCGTGAAGATGCAATTTTTTGATCTAACGAACTCGTGGGCTGTGTTGATTTCTTAGCAGCTGATCAATCTTTTACGAATCGGACAGGCTGGGGAGCAGCTTCTGGAAAATATGCATCGTCAAAATTGAAATCAGAATTAAAAATATTCGAAGCAGCGGAAAAAGGTTTCGTCTACAGCGCAAACTCGGCGTTTCCGTTTCTGAAAATGCAATGTAACCTGAAAGTTGATATAATTAACATCCACGAAAGATACACTCTTCCAAATTTGCAAGTTTTGCATTTGATTTGAGATACGCAAAAGTTGTTTTCTAGCTGATGATAAAGGAAATCTCCTTAATTCATATATATAATAATAATTTCCATATTAAAGCGAATTTTGAGATTGTGAATACAAGCTAAAGCGTGTATGGTTTGGTTTAGATAAACTTATAGAGGACACACTACCATTTCAAATTGGTTTGCTGGTCACAGATACGTTAAATGAATCACCTCATCGTTTTCAAGCACTCTCTAAAACTTTTATAATTTCATATTTATTGCCAGGAACGACCGAATATTCCGTATTCGGCCGAATAGTTGGCAATATTCGGCCGAATACCGAATAGTTGACTGGCCGCTGTTAGTTGAAAATTCTGTCAGAGTCAAAATCTGCCCACCAGATGTCCTAAATTTAAGGCCGGAGTCCTGATAATGATGCTTCAAACCGCTTAATACGTCCAACGTGTTGCAACTTTGGTAAGACAAGATGCGTTTGAGACTCATCAATTCAGTTCGCAGCCGGATCGAATGTTCTGATCACCACAGTTATGTTCTTCATCATCCGTGCACTATCTCGCTGCCATAATAGTTGCGAAATTAATACTTTGGGGTATAAATGCAGCAGGATTTGTTCGTTTTCTTTCACACATCGTGAATGTGCAGGGAGACATCATGCTATGCCGTTCTACATACCTACATAAGCCTAACCCTAAGTTTACCGCCCCCGAACACCACGCACTGAGCCATTCTTTTTTCAACGATATGACTTCACGCACCAATTATCGCAGTTGTCCAGATAATGACGTTATAAAAAATTAATAAAAAACAAATTATAACTTCAACCTATGTAACAAACGAGAGCACAAAGCAAAAAAATTTATCGAATAAAAACTATCGCTGACTCAACAACACAACACAAAACGACCTGTTGCATGGTGCACGTACATACAGTGGTGGATTTATAGAGTTATAGATTTCTCATCATACATAGGTGTTGCGAACAACTATTCGGTATTCGGCCGAATAGTAGGGGCAGAATATTCGGTATTCGGTGAAATTCGGTATTCGGCCGTTCCCTAGATTTAATCAGTTATAGCATTATACTGGAAGCCATACCATGGTTTAAGCGAGACCCGAAAAGATTGACAGGAGTTTTCGGCGGCGAGGGGTGGGGTGGCCTTTACAAGATACCTCTTCTCCCTCCCTTACCACTAAAATTTTATCTTTGATCACCGCCAGTTTTGGTTACCCATATTTCCACAATTTTCGCTAAAGCTTTGTCTAATTTCTTTAATATTTGCTAAAATTTTGCCGATTTTCCGCTATTTTTGATAAAATAAATTAGGATGATTTTCTCCAACTTTTGCCAAATCACAGTCTTCTTGATCTCCAGTTATATACGACTTCATACAACTTGTTAGTGGTCAGGTCTGACCTTGGGTCTCTGACCCCTAGTTTCAGATGCGAAAGCCCCCATTATTTGGTGATAAACACGTTTGAATGAATCACAACATATTTTTCAACAACCCTTTTAACTTTTACAGTGGCACATTTAATACGAATTAGATTGAGAAGCAATGATTCAAGCGGAAGTGCGTTCCAAAAAGGGCACATCGGTCACAAATACGTTTTGGATGAATCACTGCATCGTTATATGTAAAACTATTCAAAATCTTTCGGTTTGGGAACTTAGTGGGTTGATCTTCAATCTCTGTGAATTTTAGAAGCGAAGGAAAATAGTTTAATTCTATGCGCTACAACGCCTGTATTTTAAAATACTCGCGTATAAACTCGCCTGTCTACAGCCTTCATTAAAGTTTGGCAACTTTGTGGACACAAGTTTATTCTCTGGTAATTCTAGAAGTGGAGGAACATAATTTTGTTCTATGTGCTACATTTCCGTGTTTTCAATTACTTTTAACTGTAGTAGCAATATTTTCAACAGAGTTTTCGCAATACAAATCTGGGCTCTCCAAATTGGGGGTTGGGAGGCTGACATTTTTTGGTTCCGCCTAGTTCAAAACAGGTGCCCTTCGGTTGTCATTGCATATGCCCATTGTCAAAATTTTGTGCTCCCCCGGTTCAGTGCCTCTTGGCAAATTTTTTTCGATCCAATCGAACCAAAGTACATAAAATTTGATCAAAATCTGTACTAAAAATCCGTTTCTGACGTTAAAAATTTTATTAATTTTGATACCTATATTAAAACCTGGCCGAAAGAACAGACATATACGTTAAAATTTATCATTGTGAAGTAAAAATTACAAAAATTAATGATAGGCAAGGATATCGGGATACCATTTCATATCCATATATTATCCGTGAAATCAGATCCAGATCCTAAAACTGTATTCTGCTCCCAGTTGCAAAATTTTAATGATAATGAGAGGTGAACAATTAATTCGACGATGACGAAAAGACCCTGTTTACCGATATATTTTCAGGTGACTTTCAGAAGAGGTTTTTGCTGTTCTGGGCTCTCAAGCCGCTGAAAATTTTGGCAGTGGCCATGAATACGGGGGGGGGACTGCTTCCCAATAGGGGACGCCCGACTTTACCAAAGAAAATCGGTTAAAAATCGTGTCAGAAACACTGCCAAAACGTTTTTGATGGAGAGAAAAACCGATTTTGACGCAATTTTTGACAAAATTTGAGAAATTTTTGGCTTCAGGTCGGAATTTTAGTACACATTTTGATCAAATTTTTTGTACTTTGGACCGACTGGAAAAAATTTACAAGAGACGGTTAACCGGGAGGAGCCCAAGATTTTGTCAGGGAGCATGAACCGGATTGCGTCTGTTCTGAACCAGTGGAACCCAAAAATGCCCCCCAATTTAGAGAGCCCAGTATCTATACATTTTGGTTTTACGCGGTCAATTTCAGTTTATATATCAGGGAACAACCAGAACCGGAACCAGCAACCGGAACCGTTCATTTAAACCGGATCCCGAACCTGGTCTTCGAAACTTATATATAGTAAAACAGATGAAGGAAAAAATGAAGGTATAGTAGATTTAAAATGTATTAAAAATAACTTTTAAATTAAACTTAATGTATTGCGATGGCATTATTGCCTTTCTGAAACTTTAAAGATGCTGAGGAAATTAAAAATGTTTATTTATCGATCAACATGTTGATTTTTGGACACACAGCAAAAAATGTCTTCCACTATAAGCCCTTGTGTATACTGCGTCAAATTCAATGTGCTTACAACGCAAGGAGCGTAGAATAATCACTTTGGCCCTGTCTCCAGTCGCGTCCCTTTACTACGCATACGTTTGTTACGTTGCTCTGTAGGAAACTTGAAATTATTGGTTTATATAATTCTAAGAGAAATTAATAGATAGAAATTTTGTGATCGCCCGTAAGAGACACTGTTTAGGCTAGCATTGGACAAACGGTGCCCGCCAGTTAGATGATAATGATGATAACTTTCTAATCAGAATATTATAAATGAGACAAACTGATGCTGCTCGCACAGTTTCAACAAATACAGTTCATTGAGCGAAGCGTTTTTATTTTCTGTCTGGGAGTAAAAAGGTCGATGTCCGTCCGTTCGTTCGTTCGGTCCGACGGATCTCAACAACCACTGGATTTTAAAAAAACTTTTTTTTGTTTGAAAGCCTATCATGTCAGAGTGTGCACCTGATATTTGTGATTAAAAAATTTTGAGTGGTTAATTAGTAATTAGCTAATTAGTTAATTTTATGCAGCTAAAATGGAGAATTTTGCAATATTTCTGTTATTTATTGAAATAGAGTCGTTTCGATCAAACCAATATAGGGTTTTTGGGTCGAAGAATTCAAATATAATATTTTTACCAATGATAAAGCCTTATGCCATGTAGTTACAAGAACATAAAATTGAGTACATTCGTAATGCCACAGCCCAAGCTCCGCTAACAAATGTAGTTCCACTACCGACTAGTTGCCAAGAAAGCAGTTTATGGCTGCGTTGTAGATAAAGTTATTTTTCTTCAATTTAGTCTGATTTACAAAGTTTACAAGCGCACTGGCTGGTGCTTGACGCAATTTATGTTAGCCAAGCTTACGCTAAGTACTTCTACGTAATCCATACTCTTTTACAGAGTTGGACGGTTTAATTTGAACACACCCAGCAGACTTCGGAATGTGTAAAATAGCTGCTACATGCATCGACCTGGCTTTGTTTTGTTAACAAACTCCTGCAGCTTAAGATGAAAAAATTCCTACTAAAATTATGTGCCCAACTTACGTTTCACACGGCAAATTGCTGAGTTAGTCTTTTTTTTCCTTGGTTGTATTGCAACTTGATCGTTGTATAATATATATTACATATGTTTGAATCAGAGATGAAGCAAAAATGTGGAAAATTTCAAACCGGAATTCCGGTTCGGTATGGTTTTTACCCTTTGCCGGAACCGCAACCGGAACATGATTTTCGCCAGAACCGGAATAATGGTTACTCCCTGATATATATACTCAAAATCACTCTACTCAATATCACAGAATTCTAATTTTGTATAAGTTGTATACAGCGCCACGTTACTGATACAACTGTGTATTTCTAACGTATTTGTATGTTATTACACACAAAGGGTTGTTGTTTACCACTAATTATTCAACTATAGTAGTTTGTAGTTGTTTGCTGGATTCTCCAAATTCATTCTTATTTCATGGTTCAGGGGAAATTTTCAGCGAACAGAAAAGTCATTATTGGTTGACGACTTCAACTAAAACGGCTGTAATGGCCAAGCATGCGTTGTGGTTATATGGTAGTGCAGCTGAATTCAAAACCATATGGTTTTTCAAATTTAGGTTTTAGAAGTAATCACTGCCTATCACAACCGTATCAAGGAATTAGAATCAGAAATTGAAGTCATTGAAACTGAAGAAGAAACTAAGCGTGAAATGCGTATAGCCGAGAATCACATGAATCGTATAAATCATTGTCTCGGTGGCGATGCTAACGACTCTGGCTTCTCCCTAAAGGGGGAGGAGGGGGGCGCCCTATCTTCGGACCGACTTCCCCCAGCCCACCCCCCTTAAATTTCGGCTCCTCCCCAGATTATCCCCCTTAAATTTTTTCCTGAACAAGAAATTTTTCAATTTTGGCTTATCGTGCGGTAAAATAACTTGATATTAATGATTTTCGTTTCATAGTACTACTACTACTACTACGTACCTAAATATACGGAAAAGTGTATATAAAATATATAATTATATATAATATACACTTTAATATATATAATTATATATATACATGTATGTATGTTTGTATAAATTCGAAAATCCCCCCTTGTCGACCGTTCCCCCAGCTTAACCCCCCCCCTCGATTTTGGAGCTTAGGGAGAAGTCAGACGACCAAATTGCGAACTGATTTGGTCCGAAAAGGAACGTAAAGCCTAATGAGATTCACAGGCGGTGGTTTCAGTCGAAAATGGAGCGTGAGCAGGAAAAAAGTTAGTATCACAGGTTTTTTCAAAATTTGGGCTAGAACTAACCTGAGTCAAGTAGCAGTTTCACTACATTTGATTGGACGTACCTAGGCTGGAGCATCGAAAATGGGTGTATACTTACACACTGTGAAAATAATACATACACGATTACTCAGTATATATATAATATATGCAATTCAGAGAATGGCTCTTTTACCGCTAGTTTTGACTATAGTAGTTTGTAGTTATTGTTGGATTCAATAAGTATTATATTACTGGCAGTTTTGTTGTCGTAAACGTTGAAATGGTCGCAATTTGATTTAAAGAAATTTTGTCTGCAGTTGCACAAAAACGTTGTTAGCAGCATCAGGAGAGGTACCCGTCTGCAAATTGCACAGCTTTTCCTTAACTTCTGCAGGTGTTTTCCATGACGTTATTATGCAGCTCTTATTCAGCATTGGCCTGAGACAAAGTGATATACAGTTCAAGATTTGTATATTGAAATTTCCAAGCACACGTGACGATTATTAGCAGACAAAACGCACATACTAATAACACGTCATACATCACGTATTCGTATTTATGTATGAAGCTGGTTTATGCATCCAGTGGGATCTGTCATTAGTTTACAACCACTATATTTACACATGGAATTGGGCCACCCTGTGATCGCACCTCTGCAATTTTATGCTTGACTAATTTAGCCTAAAATCATTCCATCTGGTATGGCATATACATAGCATTTTTGTTTTATATGGTACTATTTATATTCAGAAATAGTAGTGTCAGCTTATCCAAATATTTATTATTACAGTACTTGCAAGCAATAACTACCATTGTCTCGGGCGACATTTCAAAAGAATTAAAATTAATATATATAGTTTTCGAATGAATTTCTGTTGAGGCGGCGAGTGGATGTTAGTATTGGTAAGTGCTGTGCAGTCGCGGGCAGAATTAAGTGCCCAAAAAACGGACGCAGCAACATACCTTATGCGCAAGTAAACTTAAAGAGACCTCACCAGCCTTCCAATTTAGTAATTTTGCATAAAAATTGTCACGGAACGCTTTTTGACAATTGAAATTCGGCGCAAAAATATTCGCGAATACAATGCTCATGATTGAAATCTAACCATTTTGCGTTCGCAAAAATTCAAGTAAAATTACTCAAACTCTTGAGAACGAAAATTTGTCGAATTTGCCTTAAACCGGTTTTGTTAAACACCAAGAACTTAATTATAGAATCGATTTTTTGTGACGTCATTTTTGCATTAAATTTGTTCGCAAAGGCTTAAGAATCAAAATTTAAATGATTAGACATTAGGGAATCCAATGTCTGCAAATTGGAGACGCCGATATTCTGTTCGAACACAAGGTATCCTTTCTGGTAATTTTATTTGATTTTCCGATTTTCTGTTAACGAAAAACCGAATGAAATTCAGTCTTTTCTCTGTATCAGCGGTTTTATTTTAGTTCATTTATAAACGAACACAAAAAAAATTCAATCTAAAATGAGACAAATTTAGTTTACGTTTACGTTCGTTTGTAAACGAATATTCTAACGTTCTAATTTTCTTTCGTTAATATTGTATGAATGTAGCTTGAAAATTTGTAATTTTGAAAAAGTGAGTAATTAAGCTTAGCGAAGCGAAGCGTTTTTGTTTTCGTCAGAGAGGGAAAATTCGGCACCGTCTGTCCGTCCGTTGGACTCCTCAATAACTACTGAGCCGATTTTAAAAAACTTTTTTTCTGCTTGAACGGCCTAATATCGGACAGATGCAACGCATATACATTTTGTCGAAATTTGCTTTATATAGCTAATTAGTAATTACCTAATTAGTTAAGCGTGTTAGCCTATTTTTAGCATTTTCAAGCAATAATTGCATATTTTTCAATAAAATATTAGTGCAAAGCTATTATTTTGGGGCATATACTACAGCTCGCCGTGGTGATTGTGAATCTGGTGCTTATTTACAATCCGAGGAAGTCTTAACTTGCTAATTAGTTAGTTAATTAGCTAATTACTAATTCATTGTTGATTAGATAATTTTTAGAAAATTTTCAAAGTGCTCCAAAATTAAAAATAAATTGCACCCCGGGGGTTTTCTATGTCGCTTGATCACGAATATGACATTTCTGAAGCTCTAAAACCTGGCCGTATATGCTAATTAGTTGATTAATTAACTTGCTAATTAGGTAATCTTATGCAAATTTTAAAATCATTTAAAAAATGTTAATTTGCTGCGCTCGGATGTTTTCGATGTCGCAGATTATGAATATGTGGCTTTTAAAGCTCTATGATTTTATCATGGCCGCTAATTAGGTAAATAATTAGCTAATTAGTTGATGTTGCTAATTAACTAATTTTTAGCTAGCGAGCTTTTTGTATGGTGGAATTGATATCAATTGCCTAAAACGTGAGTTATTATATTGATTAAATAGTTAACTGAAACACATGTACACACAAATAAGGTGCCAAATCTTTGCCTGTTGCTCCGCTCACTGTCTGTAATTCATTACGTTTGCTAGTTAATTATCTAGTTACCTAACGAATTAGCATGTTTTTAACTTCCTCTAATATTAATGCAAGAGTAAACTTCAGATGCGCCCCCAACCATCCTCTTTTGACACCATATACAAAACGATCTTAGCGAACAAAACTCGGATTTCAATAGCCGAATCCTATTTCGACATTTTTATGTTCCATAACGCTGTTAGCGAAAGCAATTCGGCCCATGTAGTTAAACACCAATGTGTTCGCGAGCATTTTCAAATTATAATGTATGGCATATGAAACGGACTGATTTCTGTTCTATAACGCAAAAATGAAATTTGTGTTCAGTGAACAGCTGATAGCCAATCGATTTTGTCAAAAGAGGATGATAAGGGGCGCAGCTTAATTTTACTCATGCATAATAAACACCAGGTTCATAATCAGCACGGCGAGATGAAGTATACGCACCGAAATAATATCTTTACGTTAATTATGTATTGAAAAATAAACAATATTTGTTTGAAAATGCTAAAAATAGGCTAACACGCTGAACTAATTAGCTAAAGCAAATTTTGACAACAAAACCTATATGTCTTGCACCTTATATTAGGCCTTTCAAACAAAAAAATTTAATCGACACAGTAGTTATTGGAAAGTTCAACGAATGGATGGACAGACAGCCAGTGCCGATTTTCTCCCACTGATGAAAACAAAAACGCTTGGCTTCAGGCAATAAAAGATATTGATGAATAGTGTAAAACAACAGACAACGGCAACAATAGATTTAGCTTACCGCCTTTTTCGGAAGGACTTCGTCAACATCACTATCCTCAACGCTTTCATCAAGTCGATGACCGTCGTTGATATCATCATTTGGTAGTAAAGTTGGAACAAATCCAAGCAGTTCAATATTACCCTTATCCATGTCATGTAATGAGATAGTGATATTTTAATACGATATACATATACGACTCAGAATATTAAGCAAGCATACAAATCAGTAGAATGGTTGATACGTATATATATATTAGATGATTTAGATTGGTATATAATTTCAACTTATATTCGATGGTTAAGCGGAAATTTTTTTAACACAAATCAAAACAAAAACCTCAGCAAATTGCAGCGCCTGCAAAATAGTTTAGCAACCGACCATATGTCTTCCGGTAATGTTGACTGTATTTTCAACCATTCTGACGTGGTACTCAGTGATGTTGACAAATCATGGTTATAGAAAAGCTTAGACTTTGTACCGGTCCACAACAAAGTGGACAAAATTATGGTGTATGCTAGCAATATATCACGATGTATCAATATCGCTCGCTCTTACTGACTGTAGGCTCCCGCCCACCTATACTGCACGGATCACCAAAAATACATAAAAGCGGCACCCTGCTCAGACCTATCATGTCTTGTGCTAATTCACCTATGCATAAGCTAGCATACTTTCTGATCCTAATACTTGAACCGCTTACAAATAATCAATATATATACCTTTCAGAGCTCATTGATTTTGTCCAACAAATCACTAATACAGACTGTGATGATAAATTTCTGGCCAGCTTTGACGTTACTACCTTATTTACCAACGTCATAGTTAATGAAACTATGGAAATAAGACAAAATGCTGTTAGGCAAAATAAAATCGTTTCACCGCTACCGATACAGCTTCTCATTATGGGCATTAAGAAGTGTGTTAAAAACATTCAGTTTATGTTCAACGGTACTCTTTATGAGCAAGTTGATTATGTTGCAATGTGATCACCCCTTGGCCCCACGCTCGCTAACATTTTCATGAATAAGTCGGAATGCAACTGGATTCAATCCTGCCCGCTGGGATTTCGACTATTATATTATAAACGCTACGTCGATGACACTTTTACTGCGTTAACAAGTAAAGACCAATGCATGCTATTTATGCAATATGTCAATCAGCAACACGATACCATCAGATTTACCATTGAGACTGAACAGAATAATCAGATTTCATGTTTGGATGTCAAAATATCTAAACTCAATGGTAAACTCATTACGTCCACCTATAGGAAAGCAAGCTTCACCGGTCTAACCATGAAATACGATTCATTCAATTTACCAAAGTATAAGTCCGGCCTCATTAATTGCTTGCGCCATCGCGCTTTTGAAATAGGTTCCACGTTTGATGCAATAAACCAAGAGATCCGCTTCCTGCACAACATGCTTCGCAACAACGAATTTCCCAGTAATCTCGCTGACAGAACTGTCCAGTCGCTTATCAAGAAATAGATGTCGCAAAGTTAGGCTTTACTCGCGTCCCAAACAACAACTAATCACAATCCTGCTACGAGTGCAGAACTGGATGAGAAATCGGATAAGTATATATATTGTATATACTCAAACTTCCGTTCTTAGGATGAACTAAAATAAAGCATACAACGTTACTTTAATGTAGCCTTCCCGAACCTGAATCTGCGCATTGCCAATGAGATAGGAAAAGAATCAAGCATTGTTTCTGTTTTAAAGATATAGTTCCAGATGTCCTCAAATCTTCTGTTGTCTATAATTATTCATGTTCCGGTTGTGAAGCGGACTACATCGGTAGTTCTTACTGACATTTGCCAACGAGGATTTCAGAGCATTTTGGGATTTCTGCCAGAACCGGCAAAAAACTGAACAATGCTCAGACCCCTAACTCGGCAGTCTTCCAACACGGTTCAACTTGTAACACCATTCTAAACAATCAAATTTTGCGATCATAGCTCATTCTGGCCAAAATGCACATGATCCCAACGATCGTTTGCGCATTCTCGAGAATCTACTGATTAGGCATAGAAACCCGAAGCTAAACGATGGCTCAGCACTGAAACTATTGTTAATGTTTCATATAACAATAAAATATGCCAAATAACTAACGATTCGTTGTATTTGGCATATTTTATTGATAATTTATATACAGCTGCTTTATTTTATATATATTATATGTGTGTGTTAAACTGAAATATTATATTTATAAAATAAAAAATTGACATTAATAAACGGTCAGGTGAATAAATGAATTAACCATTTCCACAAAGATATAAATCCAGGATGACCACCAATTTTTCAAACCTGTTTTTAAAATTATATGCGGGTAATGAAATATTTTCGGTCTTTTACTTTACCAAGGCAATTTGCTTTGACTACGGGTTCTAAATACACCCCTATAAGTAAATGTTGAAAGCCCGTTTCATCCCAACAGCGTTAAACCTACCAGCATTGTGTAATTTTATTTGGACACTATTAAACACGTATGATTCAGTCACCATATTATTTAAATACTTATAAACCTAGCTGCCTCGCATTATTACATTATTTAGGACCAGCATGGTAAATAGTAATTATGTTACACAAATAAAACCTAACTATTTTGCTAACCGCGAGCAAAAGTTTTACAAATTCTCCTTTACGCTTAAAATTATGACCAAGTGCTGAACCTTGAAATTGACATTTTATGAACGTTACAAACATAATTTCAACAAAAATGTTTTATAATTCGCAGTTGGCCTACAATCAAAATATAAGCATTAAAAACCCTGACATTATTCGCACATGGCATTGAACTAGTAAATGATCCGAAAAACATGGTGAAAGACAAATAAATTCTGACTCTGTTATAAAGTGATGGAAAGAAAGAGAACAAGAACAAACGCATTAAAAATAAACCGAAGTATTTCATCATTGATGATGGATTTCATGGATTTGCATGCTCCTTATCAGGGAATAACCGGAACCGGAACCAGCAACCGGAACCGACCATTTAAACCGGATCCGGAACCTGGTCTTCGAAATTTATATATAATAAAACAAATGATGGAAGAAATGAAGGTATAGTGGATTTAAAATGCATTAAAAATAACTTTTACATTAAACTTAATGTTTTGCGATGGTATTATTGCCTTTCTGAAACTTTAAAGAGACTGAGGAAGCTAATAGTGTTTATTTATCGATCAAATATGTCGATTTTTGGACACCCAGAGCAAAAAATACCTTCCACTATACACATTGCATATACTGCGTCAAATCGAATATGCTTACAAAGTTTGGAGCGTAGAATACACACGTTCTCTCTGTCTCCAGTCGCCTCCCATTACTACACATAAGTTTGTTGCATGTTCTTCTGTAGGAAACTTAAAATTATTGGTTTATATGATTCTAAGAGAAAATAATAGATAGGAGGTAATTTTCTGATCAGTGGTCAGAGACACTGTTTAGGCTAGCGTTGGACAAACAGTGCCCGTCAGTTAGATCATAATGATGATAACTTTCTAATCAGAATGCTATAAATGAGACACACTGTGATGCTGCTCTCACAGTTTCAATAAATACAGTTCATTGCCAAGAAAGCAGTTTCTAGCTGCGTTGCAGATAACGTTAGTTTACTTCAAGTTAAACTGATTTACCAAGTTTACAAGCGCACTGGCGGGTGCCTGACGCAATTTATGTTAGCCAAGCATACCCTAAGTACTTATGCGTAAGCCATACTCTGTTACCGAGTTGGACCGGTTTAATTAAAACGTATCCAACAGATTTTTTGATGTGTAAAATAGCTGCTACAAGCATCGACCTGGCTTTGATTTAACAAACTACTGCAGGTTATTATGAAAAATTCCTGCTCAAATTATGTGCCCTACTTACGTTTTACACGGCAGGTGGTTAGTTAATCTTTTCGTTTGCTTGGTTGTATTGGAGCTTGACCATTGTATAATATATATTACATATGTTTGGATTGCAGGATAAAGCAAAAAACGTGGAAAATTTCAAACAAAATTTTTAAACCGGAATTCTGGTTCCGGTATGGTTTTTGCCCTTTGCCGGAACCGCAACCGGAACACGATTTTCGCCGGAACCGGAATTCCGGTTACTCCCTGCTCCTTATGTAAGTGTACCAGATCCATGCCGGATTGTTACCAAATAGATTAATCCTGACCATAACTTATGGAACGAATTTTGGTCCTCGGAACCGATCCCCAAAAAAACAATGGCTCAGAATGAACTTGAAGTCATTTCCCCGCACCAGTACATGTGTAGAAAAGTTTTGAAATCAATGGTATTTCTTGTGCAAATTTAGATGTGTCGACCTACCCGTACGAAGGAATCGATCGTACGAGACTCCAATGCCCACTTATAATCGTTATGCATCGCGGACAATGAATCGCTATATATGACACGCTCGCTATGCACATATATATTTACTAGTACCACGGTCAGCACCGTCATCATTTCCATCATCAAAATGTATATGTATCGATATTATACCATGGTTGCATGATCACGGTACTATTAATGTTGGTGCGCTTCGTACCATGTTTTTGCCATAAAGACACATAATTGTTAATGTTGTACCGGGGCTAGAATTCAATCGGGGCTAAGCTTGCCCCGGGCCGGGACTTGGGTCTAACCGAAAATTACTATTTGTTAGATTTTCCAGCTCATATAGAGCATATATACCACATATATACATACATGCCGACAAAGGGGTGGAAGGGAGTAAAATCACCCTGGGAATCCTGACCCCCCGCGAAGTGAGGTGAACTCATAGGCAAAAATTTGGCGACTAAAAAAGGTCTTCACTACCATACAGACGCCCCCATAAAAATAATAATTTGAAAGGCTACCGGGGGTTACCCCCTCGTGGGGGTTCTACCCCACTGACATGTATGCATCGTCGGCGTGTGTGCAAATATACCAATAACCAAATAATTGTTTAATTCCTATTCTTCAAGATTATCACGTAAACATAAATTGAGCAATTTGCCACATTGTATCATGCATTAAAAAATTTCACAGTTTCAGTTAGTAGCAAGCATAATATCTTCAACTAAAGATCCGGTTGTTTATCTGTTCTACTAATTTGATAACAAAAATATTTTTCTGAAACGGTAGCCCCGACAACTAAATTTTACCCTGGGGCTTCGATGTTGCCCCGGGCCCGGGCATAAGCCCCGGTACATCCCTAATGTTTGTACCATTGTTCCACTATATAACTGTATCACTTTGACCGTATTGATTAGGTTTGTATTTAATTTATACCATGGTTGGTTACCGTATAAGTGTAGCAATACGTAACTGAACCAAGATAACATTACGATTGCTAACATAAGCTTTAAATAATTTTTCATTTTTTAATTCCATAAAATCTGATTTTCAAGTAATTTACCAGCTCCAACAGTGAGACCGTCAACTCAGCTGATTACTAGGGTGATTTCTAACATGGCATGAACAAGATCCTTTTATTTTACTTCAATTTTACTAACCAGAATTGGCCAAAATACCGATTCACCATGTCTATTTTTTGCGCTGGTTAAAATAATTCCGCATATTAACACTGCATTCCGCTTGATCTAAAGTGTGATGTTAAAAAATTTGTTAAAAGAAGTTGTCTATTGTGATTGTATTTAAATTAAAAACAATAAGTGGCATAGACCGCGGAAGAGGGGGGGAGCCGGGGGGCCACGGCCCCCTTCAGTTTTTCGAGGGGGCCTGGCCCCCCTTCGTGACATTCAACCACTGTTAACAGTTATTCCCCGCCGCAGCTTTGTTGCGTAGGCTGAATCACGCTTGTTCCAAGATCGGCAGTGCATACTTCCAATTTTACATTTTCTGGTCTTCGCTCATATTCGAATTGCTAACTCGCACACACCCTAAAATTTTCTTTTTTCGCTTATAGCTTCTCTGCTCGAAAAAACTCTCGCAGCAAAGCTGGTTGTAGTATCGCGCTTTGGCGAAATACTTTTTCTGAACGATGAGTCAATTTTGCGTACAAATAAATACTTGTATTTTATGGCAATATAACTCGTTGTTTACGTTTTTATGTTGTTTTTTACACATGTTGTTTGCAAGCTTTGCTTTTCAACTAATTTTAGAGCTTAAGAAACATATTATTTGAAGCAACATAAATCTAGGTTAAATATAGGATATTTTGTGATATCCCCCAGCGACCTGGACCTGGAACAGGGGCGGGGGCAAGGGGTATGTGCCTCCCAGGTGCGTCGGCAAAGGGGGCCAGGGCGCGGTGCCCCCCCCATCTCTCGCTCCCCATGGCAGACTCAGTAGCGACTAATTTTCTTCTTGGGAACTTTAAGATCGCCCCAGCAAAAGTACCCTTCGCCAAAACTGGCATCTGGCATGGTAGGGTAATGGCGGTAGTGCCGCCCCTCGAATTGAGGTGCATGTCTAGTTTTGTCCTGTTGTGTCTGCCGAAACCCAATACTGAGAAGAGGTATTTGCCACAAATTTGCCAGTTCGGGGACCTGTGAACGGAGGGGGGCAAGAGGAGCACGTGCTTCCCTCGAATCGGGGTGGGATGCGCCCAGTGTCGGTGCCGATCTCCATTTTGCTGTGTATAAGCGCTTATTAGTACTTGTAATTAAATTATGATTTATGGGCGCATTTCAGATTGCCTTTACCATAAATGTTTCCTGTAGTTGAGACTTGAGATTTTATTCACAATTGAAATTGCAATCTAAAGGAATTTATAGGTATATTGATTCCTTCGTCACGGACCCCCGGAAAATTCAATATTTAAAATTTATATGTGTTTGCGCCGAAAGATAGTGGATATACATAGGCTATCAATCACGATGATCACAATAGTGCAATTAATTCTTACCTATCTGCCAGCAATGACATTTTACTGTTATAAATAACAGTTCCACGAATGAAAGGACGTCTATCTTTGGAAGCATGTGATGGTAGATGTATAATCTATTCAAACATGAAAGAAATGAAATCAGAACTTTTGTTTGCTTACACTAACTTACTTTAGTTAATACTTTTCTCAGCATATGATGATATGTCAAACAACAGTGTGTGCCCCCGCCCTCGGTAAAAAGCGTTCCGCGGTCCTTCATAAGTGGAATACCAAAAAGCTCCAAAACGTTATAATAATGTTAACGGAATTCATCTTGTATCGTTATATATACTAAACCAGCGTGTAGTAGCACGCGAAATGTTACGCCAAACGGTAGTACTATCTGCTAGCCGCCACAATGTTTGCGGCCAATGCAAGCTTTATGGGTGGAAATGAAATGCATATTATGCCGTTCTCGATATACTAAGCCTATGATTTAGTGTAAGGGTAAACTAAGGTTCTATATGAACCATGTACTAAGCCTAAGCCTAAGTCGTGGGGCTGCCGCCCCCGAACCCACCGCTCTAAGCTGTTCTTTTTTCTATGGACCATCTTTACAATATGCAAATTAGCAAATTGTAATCTTTAGGGCCGTCCGTACTGCCATATAAAAGCCCATTTTTCGTCTGTCTAAGAACATTTTATTTAGCTACTCTTATGAATGGCTCAAAAAGATAAAACGAACAAGACACGAAATTGATTCAAAGACGGATGCCTAAAGTTTTGAATGACGTTAAGCAAACTGATTCTTAGAGAGTGTTAACACTACATCCGATGCTACCCGAATCATATCCGATCAGATTCGACACAGCATGAACAAAATAGAATCGGATCTGATGCAATATGAACACGACCTTAAATTAATTTAACAAGTATATTTTAAGCAAAACTACCCTTTGGTGGAGCAGCAGTGGATAAAATGTGGTGATTTTTAGTTATAAAGCCGAGTGCACCTAAATAATGCGGCGTTCACGTTATAATGTCCCCAACGTTTGGAACCTATGTACCCCACACAGTGTCAGACACACTGTTGACAACAGGGTGTCTTAGACACCCCCATGTTTTTAATAAATTTTTTCAACGGTAGCTAGTTACGCGTATTACCACTTGCCGACAGTGTCAGGCACACCGTGTCTTCTGGCAGTTTTATTGACACTGTTCGGAATTATCTGAACAATGTTCATATGGGCTAGATACAAATATCGAGAATTTAGGAAAACCTCCACAGGACAGTTGACTAATAAACCGCATTCGCTACAGACAGTGTCCGTTATAGTTAATTCGCGCCAAATTGGTAGCTAAGGGTGTGTACGACACTGTCTAGAAAAAATTTAGTAGCTAAGGTTGTGTCGTACACCCTCGGCATTTGATTTACAGTATGGGTGTCACCCTGACTGTCTATACGGTAGGGTCGCGACTACAGGGGTCAAAAGTTTCAAACAGCGGGGACATTATAACGTGAACGCCGCATAATGAACATCTTAGCAGTAATGGCATAGACAACGATTCGATTGGATCGACATTTTCATTATGTATACAAGATATTATATAAAATTAAAGCCTGCCAATAGTAATGCTATGTTAATGAGTGACGTTTATCAAATCTAATATTTAGACGCAAGGCAAATTTTGTTGCTCAAACATACGTGTACAACAATTGTTTGATTAAATGTGTTTCTTCCTTACAAAAGCGTACGTCAGGTTCCGGTTTTGCGGGAAATGTTAAACGTTATCGCTATCAATGCCGAAACCATTTGCGAATCCACAATTTTATATTTTAGGGCACACTCGGACAGTTGCTACTGGTTTACCACGTGTTTTAGACTACACTCTTAAAAATTAGTATTATATGTCATACATATATGTGTACAGTGTCGTATATTATTTGTGTGGTCTGATTTACATACACATTTTAAGTGCGACAGTTCATACATTTGTAAAGTATGGATATCAAAACAATTTTGTAGGAAATTTGATAAAACGGTTTTCTCGTTTGTCTGAATTTTTAGATACGCTTGTATAAAAATACGATTGTAACTGATAGAAATTTATCACTTTATAGTACGAAATATGCAACATAATGTAAGAATCTTTGCATATATTTGTATGAAATACCATGCATAAATTGTGAGAATTTCAACATATATTGTATATTTATGTTGAATTTTCGTGGTACATTATGAAACAAGGAAGTAAGCTATATGGCAGCGGGAGGACTGGTCAAATCGAGACCCGCCTGGTCTCGTCAGATGCCTGAATGGATACAGTACTTGGAAACACGCATACTTTCAATCAATGATCCGATGGTCACCAGAAAAACCAGTTGTTAGGGTGCGGGTCAGGCAATTTTGGGCGTCAACGGATATTATAAAAATAAAAGTTCTGATACGGTGGGGACGGGAAAATAGGTATACCGAGGCACAAAGATCAGGCAGCACACACATATCTACATATATATACATAACTATATATTCATATATGCCTATATCAGGTCCATTCGGGACCATGGTCACCAACCAAACCTAGCGTAAGTATTGGCTGTTGATTGAATGTTTGCCTATTTGTCCCCAGGGTATCTCGTGAAATCCTCCAGCGATTTGCGATGTCTTGGGCTCGTTCGAGAGCCCTGAAAATTCTCTACCGAAAAGTACTCGGGGCATTCCCGGTAAATCTGAACCGTTGGACGGTTACGGGCCGATAAACAGGCCCGAGGTCCGTGATTTCCGAATAATCGGAAACTACCGTAACCCAGTTGTTTCAGCTTACTTTTGCGACCATTAAGCCCTGGTTCGCTCAAACCAGGTAAACTTGATGGTCTTGATTCTGATCACTTCCCTTCCCCTTAGATTGTCAAAGGCCTCCTATTCCCGGACGGTCTAAATTTTGAATTTCCAATAGGGAAATGGGAGAACCGGTCGAGTTCCGTTCACATTCCTTATTTTAGCGCCAGTTAAAGGCTCTCTCCTGTTTTCTTCTAAATTTGAACCTTCGTCGTAGTCAAACGTCCTGGGTACCTGCGTGACTCCTTCCTACATAATACGCAATTATCACGAAATATGCAAGGGCATAAAATGATGGCAAAACACACTTATAACGGCATAGATACATCAATACAGCAATATTACTAAAACAATTGCTAACGACCATGGCACCCGGCAACACATGAAAACTTTGTTCCCGTAACTGTGTCTGGTTCGATTTAAGGTGCGTTCAAGCACTTTTGACGCCGAAATCATGAAAAATAAACGTAACGGGCCGGAACGAGCCTGTTACAAACAAGCTACATATGCGAACAAGTTACGAGCAAAAATTCAAGTGTCAGTTTAAACTGACGCTAGCCACATATGGGAATTAGAGAATTAATGGCAAGAGAATTAATTGCTACAAGATGATGAAAATTCATTTGGAGGGTCATTGTCAGACCTACAGCTTAGAAATAGGTAAAAGTAGGGAAAGGCAGAACTAGGAGACCACAATTATATTCGCAGCAAAAAGAGATATCGTATAACGAGATATCCGTCTTTTCTACAAAGCTGCAGATTTGATACAAAAAATACGTTATTTATCTAATTTAGTGCACGAAACTCAGACCCAACGGTAGTTGGCAAAAATAACTTCGAAACACTTTGTCTTAACTGGAGCGTTGGTACTTTTAAAGTTTCTCAAAAATTTTAGCGATATATGAGAGAAAATTACAAAACTGTCAGGAAAAATTAGAAAACTAAGTTTGTTTGCGGGCGGCAGTTGAAGTGGGTCGGGAAAATTATTGGTTACAACCCTGCCTAATCCCCTCCACGGAACAATCTACCCAACCCCCGGCAGCTAAGCCAACTGAACTTGAACAGTTGGCTAATATTGCTATTTAATTGTGTTAATGGGCTTTTTTCAGGCTTAGTCTTGCCCAAAGATCCTTCACCGCAACTACTACCGTATCAATATGACATTGTTTATGACGATAATTGTAAGTACAGTAGTTATAAATTTTTATGCTATTATTTACCACCATCACACAGGATGGTGATGTATAAGATATTTGATTGAATCAATCATGTGTCAGTTTTGTGTTACACAACGCTGCATGTGTAATAGTTATATGTAAGCTAAATTAAAACCGTGTTTACACAAGTTTGTGGTTTCAATATGTTAATGAACCTTTTATGCTTAGATATTGTTTTCGTTTTTCGTCAGACTATGCATTATCTGAGCTTATGTTGTGTTGCATTGGCCAATCTCATGATTAGAACACTCTACAAACCTAACTGCTAGAGTTCGTTCCCCAATCAAAACTGCAGCGCAGCAAACGTTTTGTTTTGCCTGTGTATACCTTAGCACAAATTAATAATTTACCAAAAACCTATCCCGCTAAATATTACCAAGCGTTAATCTGTATATATTCAACATTAGGGCTTGGCCGATCTTGAAAAATACCGATAACCGATGCTGATATTACAATACTGATACCGATATTTGCGAAAGCGATATATGTGTAAATAAATATGTCCATCTGTATGTTAAAATATACGTATAAGTTAAATATATTGTGCTGTATAATATGTATTGTAAATTATATAAATGATATTTGGGCTATTGTCTTGCGTTCATTCAAAGTGCTATGTCGGCGCTGCACACTTTGCCTCGGTACCCACCAGGGGAGGATACATGCTTTACTCCGTCTAACACGCAGGATTCACTGTTGCCAATGGGACACGCTTGTGACCCATAAATCGTACATCGTATGTGCCCGTATAAAATGACAGTGAAATGTCTCGGTGACAAGACGTTAAGGAGGGCGATCCGTGGAAATCTTAAGACTTGTTTATGGTAGTTTGTGGGTGACAATACATCAGAAAAATTCTCAAGTCATGGCTTAAATAGCTCTGTGGACGACCAACCACGATTGTCATAGATTAAATGGCTATGGGCGGTCGTATTAGCGTATCACGCGGAAGAACACATCCAGTTCAATGAGTGGTACACATGTTCGTAGCGACCATTGCGGGTCAGTCAGCAAATTTCCCGGGTATGTTGCAATTCTGCGAGCTGGCAGTCAAATCCTGATAACCCTCCGAGAGACCTGGTGAAGAGGCACGACATCGCTGCCCTATGCGGGAAGCGGAAGTCCTGCAGCGATGAATAAAGTACGACTGTGGCAGGGGTAAGAAGCTACTTAAATAAATCCGATAGTCACAGTAGACAGAATACGTCACAGTAGACTTTAGCTTTGGGAGCGAGCTTTCAGCACTATGCAGATCAGAGCACTGGGTGCCCCCAGTTGGGCTGACTCAGGAACCGATGGGGTAACCAAAGCTTAGTGCGCAAATTCCTTGTTGGCAAACCTTTGCTAACGGGGCTTCACTCAAGCGACAAGAAATACAAAAACAAAAAGTTAATCACTACGGGGAACATTGACACGGCGGTCGACAATGATAAAAACCCGAAAGACCCTCGACTTTGATTTGGGATGAGTTGAAGATATGTTATCGCTAACGCCGCGTTACAGGAGACGAGAACCGGGGCCTAGGCCAAATCCGTGAGGTAACGCATACCAAATTCTGGCTTGAAAGAGCAGACAGGAGGAGAGAAGCAGAGGCAGTGGTCGCAATAAGCTCTCTTTGAAAGTGACAACATTACCCTAAGTTGTATCAGAGTGGCCGAAGAGTTTACCCATCCCGGTGAAAGACAAGAATTTCCTCTTACTCAGCTGTATCTACGCCACATGCGTGAACTACACCGACGAGGAGAAAGACGGTTTCCACGAGAAACTCGGACCAGTTGTCAATGCCGTCTCAAGGTCTGACCGACCTAGTTATTGGGAGATTGGGAGAGTTGGCAACGTCTACAGCGCCTACAACGATGTCATCGGTAAATTTCGTAAAGAAAATTTTAACAGAAAAGCGGGATAGCAGTTGCGCTTCTGGACTCAACCCGAACATAGTATAATGAATGTTTTCTTCAGCCAGCCTGACTATCACTTCTCTTCCTGGATGCACTCGCGATTCAAGCATTTCCTTTTTTGCTATAACCCTAGTAGCAAATGGGCTGGTGAAACTGCTTTGGCCGCTGCGGGACCACCATTGATAACGTTATCAGTATTCACTTATATATATATTTTTTTCCAGCTAGAATATATACAAAGTGTTTGAGGGAAGGGGCTATGGTTGGGTTAAATTTACTGAGGAAGACACCAGTTGTATGAATTTTAAAAGAAGGGAAATATTATTGGGTACATTGGCCATTAGTATCCCTGCTCCACCGCATCGTGTAACTCACAACCTGCCTTACCGAAATTTTAGGTGGAAAGAGTGGGTTTGTGAGATGCAATGGGTGTCGACTCAATCCGACACATTTATTGTAAGGAAACACATGGTGTGAATTGGAAGCATGAAACCAATGTTTCTTTTTATGTGTGGAAACGAATAAATTTGGTTTGTGACTTTCTAGTGAGTTTTATATTTTTCTATCGTTTGAGAAATCGCCCGATATCATGCATATAGTCGGTCAAGCCTTATTCAAAATCCCACTCTTACGAGGATAAATGCTGTTGTTTTAAGCAAAATTCAATGCAGTTATATTTTCAAAAAGTGCTACTCGTTTAATTGTTGGTCATTTATAACTACATGTCTTTGGCGTAGACTGTTCCTGTTGAAATTTATTTACATTTCGTCCAGAATATTTAATTACGCACTATCCATAAGAGACTAGTAAAGTCAAAAGGATACATGAATCCTTACAGCCATATCGACTTGATATACACCAACAAATTGATTACGTACGTTGCTGCCCAAAACGGAATGTAATTTTTTGTTACATCACAGGAACTGTTATTCACGTCAATATTAAAGGCACACAGTCTAAAGTTACGTGTGAAAATTCCAATCGTATAAAACAACCACGATTATGTTGACTTTGATCTTAAAAGCAGTTATCGGAATCTACCCAGTAAAATGTAGACCTTGGATAGACGAAATACGGATTCTACCAAGTCAACATATATAGTCCTGTTACTTCAGTCAAATCTGGTTATGACAATCACTCCCAGGTCATAGACTGTAACTTATACAAGTTTTAACACAAAATAGATTACTAAACTAGTAATTCGCGTGCTTTTGATATTTGCTAGTGTATTAATAGACTATCTATATATATTTATCAGAACTGATGATTCTTTTGTCGTTTATTACATTTAATAGAAATAATCCCTTTACTCGTGGCCCCAGCAATTTTCAACTGGAGTGCACCTACTCACTGTGGAGATCAACTCAACATGTGATCTGACGATAGAACGTTGACAAAAAGTTACCTGCATTTGTAAACTGGGAGTGGAGAGCATGGCGCTCCATTGCCTCCTTTCCCATGGCGACGCTTTTGTTTACTGAACAGGGTTAATGTGCTGGTTGTTTCAGTGCGTTGAATGCTATATAACATGTCGCTGTCACAGACATGAGCTTGCGCGAAGCTAAAGCTTGTTTAACTAATGCTTAATGTTTACCGATACAAAATGACATGGATTTATGGAAAGTGTTCATGAACATTAAGCTTTAAGAAGCGTTCTGGTCAAATACATATCAACAAAAAATTCTCTATTTATTTGTAATGATTATTATTATAATTCTTATTTCTTTTTCCGTAAAGGAATATAATCGTAAACAAATGTGGTAAACCGTTCAAATTGTGTTATATATGAATATTGGTAGTCTAATATTAAGAAGGAACAACTAAAGCTGAGACTGTTTTCGTGTGGCTATGAGAGTAGATTATTGATGGTAGTGCTCCATGTGGCTTATTGTTACGCGGTGTCTCAACGTTCTGAAGGATTTCTAGTGTTTACAGACTACTGGGTGATAGGTACACAGAATTGTCTTATATTGCCACATTATCCTACAAAAATATTACTAGGATCATGGGCTACGCAGATTGCCACACCGCTGTAATACTAGCTATGTAATTCCAGTGAGCTAACTTGTAGAAAAATAAACCGATAGTGCAGTAAGATTAAATTTCTACAAGCATCTACTGCTCAACTGAATTTTTTTCCAACCATATCCCAACGTGATATATAATCAAGTGGCTTGATATAAAATACTAATTTTCATAGTATTATTAGCAGGCACCTGACAATAATTATTTCGTTTCTATTGGAAAACGACGAGTAAAATTAAACACAAATAATAAAAATGTAAAAAGGGCAAATATTGGGCTTTGGCCATTTAGTTTAAAATCTGGAGGGCAAGATACTTCCGCTGCCATGCGCCCTGTTCCCACGTCTCCGACTGCTACCTGTTTATTTGTGTATGGTATTTTCTTCAGCGCGTGCTTTGGAGATGACGACTATATGCGTATGGCGCTTATCCCCATTGCGACCTCAAAACAATTCTGTGTACCCATTACCCAGTAGTCTGTCTACACTAGGAATCGTTCAGGACGTTGAGACGCCGCGGTAAAAATAAGCCACATGGAGCACTGCCATCAATACGCTTCCCTCGCAGGCACACGAAAACAGTCTCAGCTTTAGTTGTTCCTTCTTAATATTAGACTACCAATATTCATATATAGCACAATTTGAACGGTTTACCACATTTGTTTACGATTATATTCCTTTACGGAAAAAGAAATAAGAATTATAATAATAATCATTACAAATAAATAGAGAATTTTTGTTGATATGTATTTGACCAGAACGCTTCTTAAAGCTTAATGTTCATGAACACTTTCCATAAATCATTGTCATTTTGTATCGGTAAACATTAAGTATTAGGTAAACAAGCGTTAGCTTCGCGCAAACTCATATCTGTGACAGCGACAAGTTATATAGCATTCCACACGCTGAAACAACCAGCACATTAACCCTGTTCAGTAAACAAAGGGGTCGTCATGGGAAAGGAGGCAAAGGAGCGCCGTGCTCTCCATGCCCAGTTTACAATTGTAGCAAACTTTTTGTCAACGTGCTATGGTCAATTCACATGTTGAGTTGATATCCACAGTGCGTCGGTGCACCCCAGTTAAAATTTGCCGGGGCCGCGAGTAAAGCGGTTATTTCTATCAAATGTAATAAACGACAAACGAATTATCATTTCTGATAAATATATACGGATAGCCTAGTAATACATCAGCAAATATCAAAAGCACGCGAAACACTAGTTTAGTAATCTATTTTGGGGTAAAACATGTATAAGTCACAATCAATAACCTGGCAATCATTGTCAAGATGTGATTTGACTGAATTATTCGGACTGTATATATTGACTTGGTAGAAACCGTACTTCGCCTATCCAATGGATCGTTTATGTTAATTTGTGTGCGCCGTGGCTTAGTTATGTTCTAATAGCGGGCATTAACGGACAGCATGTCCGTGTAACAATGTAGCAACTACAACGGACAAATGCGACAGTTTGCCGTGACTGTGTGGAATTTTTAATCAGTCAGCGCTGACTATCTAATATGTCCCTAACAGCCCAAAAAAGACAGTATCGGTCGTACATATCTCAATGTATAAAAGATGTTATGGGGAAAATTGTGGCAGGAGTCCAACGCCGAAAATTTAAATTTTGGCAGCTGTCCAGCGCAGGAAATTCAAATCCTGGTAGCTTCGCAGTTTCACTAAAATTTTTATGGGGTATTGATTGGCTTTACAGTAGTTTTGTCCTTTAAGTGCTGAATCAGGCCTATATCCAATTTCATTGAACTATAAGACTTGGAAACTTTTATTCTAAGGACTAGATATTATGGTAAACTCTGTGGTCTTGTTAAAAAATTGCAATTTCCCTTAAAGAATTGATCTAGCGTAAGAGTCGAAATTAGAAAAAATGTGGCCAAAGGCCAAGTCATAGAATGCTCCCAACGCCGTCACCCCGAGGGCATCTACTCCACCTTTTGAGACGGGCTCACCTCCCTCCACTGTCCACTGCTAACCCCCTGATACCTCTGAGCGTCAGCATGTATGGTCCAATGTAATTTTAACTATCAAATGTTTGTAGATGTCAAAACCATAATAATTTCTTGACAACTTGCCATGCTTAGCAGCAAGCTACCAAAATTAATAAGCTATATAATTTTATGATAAATGCGCAATGTTTAAATTAGGGGGTTTACATTATGGCCCGATAATCTAGTTATGATTTAAGTGGTTACTCCAATAGCGTCCAGCAAATATATATACTTCATTTCACAAACATGCGTTATGGTTTCAGTGTGCAAAAGTGGACTCCCTTATTCGACCCACACGATTTCCAGCTACATCTTCCTTGGACGATTACTTGACACGTTTAGTTCTGAATCTGCTGACGAGTGTGCATTGAAATGCCTCGAACAACCCGAGTGTAGATCTGCAAATTTTTACACGTATGTTTTACGATACTATGGTAGTTATTGATAATATTGACTCAGATGTTCCCTAAAAGTCCACATAGAATATGACTGTTTTGAAATGTGGTACCTAGTACAGAGGGTAGAACAGATGCTCCCTGAAATCCACGCAACCTAACCATTTCATCTTCAGTAGGATTAACTAGTGTGTTCCATAAAAGTCGATGTTGCATAGAAAATGCTTATGCCTAATACATTTAGCATAGCATTATGCTTAATAATAACCTAGCATAATTATGCTTAATTTTAAGTATAATTATTCTTATTGCAAACTTTTAGCAAAATTTGAAGCTTAATACTAATTTATTTTAAGCATAAATATGCTAAATAATTTAAGTAGCAAAAACTAAACTAAGATTCTACTTAATATTTTGCAGCATTATGCTTAAATTTTCAGTTTTAAGCATAATTCGTTTAAATATTAAGCCTAATTTACGTTAAACATTTTAGATGCTCATTTAGCATAATTACGCGGAATAATTAACAGCATAAGTTTTTCTTTAATATTTAGCTAAGCTTAAGGACTGCGAAATATTTAGCATTCTTATGCTTAAAGTTTAGCATAATATTGCTAAATATTGAGGATAAACATTTTGATTGTTCCTAACTAACTGATGCTATTATTCATTCACGTTCGGTTCGTCCTTCTTGACTTTGGCATCTATAGGTTCCAAAACTGACATCAGAAGTGACTTGTTCACAGTGTATGTGCAGCTAATTTTTTTATTGCTCGACAAACACTGATGATATCTACTTCTAATTGGGTTTATCATTACTCTTATCGACAAAAGTGATATTAGCCTGACTTTAAACATTGATATTTAATAATTCATTTTTGCTTTTTTTGTTTTTTCAAAACATAGGTAAAATATCGAAGTTACGCATTTTACAAAGCTTAGTCCCAGACGACCACAAGTTAATATTGTATTTTTTTTAATTTTAGAGTGCGAAGGTACGGATGGACAGTGGGACAATGTGAGCTGAATGCAGAGACTCAAATAGATCGTCCCGATGCAATGGTACATTTACGAAGCGCTGTGTACATGGACGGCATTCAGTGCGATGACGAAAATACTGACATGGCTCAAATCGGTTAGCTTTTTATTTATTATTTCATTTCAATGTTTCAAGTTTATAAAATTATACCACAGGATCTCTCTTTTAGACTTGAAGCTAGGAAACCGTAACTTGAGCCTCAAGTATTAGACCTAATCCATTTAACTGTGTGTTGTGCATTGCCTATCTAGGGTCAGGAAAGCGGCACTGTCTCGAATTTTGCACTGAATTATTGCAAAACTAGGGAATCAGCTCAATTTCGGCAATATATTTAGATCCCAAAAATTATGCTAAGGTTTGTTGATACCTGCGCACTATTTTTAACATAACGTGGAACGTGAAAACTAATTTGGCAATGCATTTCTAGAAATCAGTTTACCTGAACAGTATACACAAAACGATTTCCCAGTAGGTTCCAAAAATGGTTACTACATATCACTTCAGTCTGAAACACGGTTAGTGTTTACTCTATTGAGAGGCCATTGTGTCCGACGCTAACATTTTACATATTAAGACATGTAAAACCGAGTAATTATCTGCCGACAATATAATACTTAGCAGCAAAATCAACAAACAAAACAGATTCTTGTATTAAAAAATAAAATGTTTATAACGCATTAGGCACCGTCACAGTTTTTAATGTCATAATTGTAAGCGTACATGTTCATAGCAGTAAGCCCCCTGAGCCTCGGACTCCACCCACCGAGGCGTTGGCTATGCTCTGACATCTGGCACAACCACAACAACACCCCCGCCAACCTCCCCACGTCGACCGAAGCCTTCCACCTCCCGGAAAACCCGGCTATTCTCCATCTTGGGCTTCGATCTGTGAGCATGCATGACTATAATATAAGGATTTAGGAGAGCTAAAATAAAAAAAAATCATTTTAACTTTATTCGAGTGATGTAAAGTACAAAAAATTTTTCAATAAAATTTTGTCCACTTTTATAATAAATATATAAAAATAATTTCCTTCAGGGTTACAAGATGCTCCTGATATTGGTGAAACCAAACAATACTCCTGAAATTATTCCGACCTTCGCTTATACACGACAATGCGGCAACAATTCTTGCCCTGCAACTAGAAGGCAACAAGACATTTTCACTTCGTGATATTGGGCCACTGATTTATTCCGACTGAAACTATTTGGAATTTGTTTTCGACAAGCTGATAATTTTACTTTTCTATCGGCGATATATAGTTATATATTTTGTTGAATTTTTTGTTATCGAATTAACGTAGCGTTCGCTGTATAAAGGACCTAGCATGTGGAAGTGTTGGAAATCTGCAGAATACCATCTAATAGTATCCAGCGCATACTTCCATTATAATGATAAAAGGGACAGTGTATAAAAGGCAGCACTAACTAAAATGGTGTCTAAATCTAACATTGTATTTTACTGACGGTACTCAAGACGCCATATAAACTTATTTTTAGTCATAGTTCGACTGACACCATAAATCCTGACGGTTTTTCGAACACTATGTATATATACATTTTTATATATGCCAAACTGTTATGGTGTGTATTTATAAAACCAAATAGCAGCACGTTGTAGCAGAAGTGCAAATAACGGCGTCATGTATTACATCAATGCAACCTTGTTAAAAATTTTATACTGTAGTCTACATCATACTATTGCTAACGCTCTACTAGCGTTGTTTACCCTCTGAAAATCTCGCCACGCACATTATGGTGTGAAATAAAACAAATTAATGGTTCGTGGCAAAGACACCGGCCATACATTCTCATATGGTGTAGGGGTTACACTCTGGGACTGCAGCACCGTCCTTCCTCCCCAGAGGCCTCAGCTACACCCTGAGAGATGGCCCAACACCCCGCCGACCGGCGCAGCTTGCCTGTTAAGTTGAAGGCTTACCCCCGAGAACCCAGCTACCTCCCTTGGACTTCGGATCTTGCTTCACGTATAGACTCCGCCGTGGGGAAATCTTCCACATTGTGGTTTGATTATATTAACGTAAGTATTGCAACTTGTTGGGTCCACAATTTGAAACTTTTAAATTCAATAAATTGAAGCTAAATATAATATATAGTTGTAGACCGAGTCTGTAGATTCAGGGCAATGCTGTAGTGAAAATGCAAGATAAATTTTCAATATTCGGTCCGCTTTCAATGTTTGTCACTGTAAATGTAAGGATACGTTTAGTTAATATATGTTTCAAATTGCATTGAATCAATTATTGTATCAAAGTACACTCTAAAGTTACGCTTGATATCATGCTTCTCTGTCGGTCGACTTTGTTGAAAGTCTTGTTGCTTTTCAAATGGTCGCATTTCAGTAGAACACAAACAAAATTTTATGGCAAGTCGTTGCGTTTTACATATACTTGTCCAGTTTGTTTTAGTGGTGGAACAATTTCATGGTTTTACAAAGCTCTCGAAACATACCACAAGCCACCACCTCTATTATGTTTTCCATGAAGCATAGTGGAACAAAGAAAGATTATTAAGCTCGATCAAAGATTATGTTTGTTTTAACATTAGAAGGATAAGTAATTTCCAATACTCTGTAACCCTGACAAAAACCCTTTGAACTGTAACTCTTTGAATATATATAGCACAACAAGAAGCGTAACAGGATTTCATACACTCCTCGGCTTTCCTAGTAAATGAGCCGGCACCCATAATAAGTATCAAGCGTCCTCGGCTTTTCATGTACTGCGCCACTAGGCACAGCGTTGTTAGCCTATTATCAGACAAAAACAAGGCTTGATTTTCCTAATAATTTTGATTATTTTGACAGTTTAAATAGTTCTCCTATTATAAATAGTCAACTTTATATCAATGGCGCGGCTGTGTAATAGAAAAAATAATTTCCCAGTGTGTAAGATCTGCGTTGTTTCAGAATCGCATAGCATACTGTAATATTTAGACCTTCCATGGGCTTAAAGAGGGTCAGTCTTTCTGGATTGTATTTCGGGTTGTTAATTTGTTTAGGTTATTGTTATATTTTGTTGTTGTTTATATCTGTTGACATAATTCAATGCCTTGTTTATCAACACTTTTCCTTACGGTTATACCCGATAGTTTAGCAGATGGATTTAGTCGCCTGAAATCTTATATGTATGTTATGTTCATTTTAAAGATTTTAATCTGTTCTGTTTGCCAACAAAAATACAACAGAAACACCTCTGTCGGCGGAATTCCACCTAGTATTATTATTTTGTAATTAAATTTGTACGAAAAAAAACAAAATATATAAATAAGTGAAACAGTTTTGAAGACTAAATAATTGAACCTAGCTATGTAATAAAATCGCCAATATATTGAAACGCCACCGTATGGAATTCAGAAAGAAATAGAAATTCATCAAGACGGGCGGCATCGCAGATTCATCTTGAACGTAGCCAAAAGTGTTAAAGGCGAAACATCGAGACTGTATCTTTGCTGTAATAAATCGTTTTCTATAGTCTGTGGGTGTAGACAAAATAGGGTACTTGCTCAAATTTAGCGCACTATTAGAGCTTCAGCGATAGTTCGGAGAAGTGTTTTACGTTCTAAAGTTTACATCGTTACATTTTTACTGTTTTTTAGACAGTTGCACATATACAAAATATATGTAAACCAATGTTTGTGTCTGTATTATAAAACGGGCTACTGTGACTATGGAATTTTTGCTTATCGAGAAGAGAAAAGATAAACTTATCGTAAATGGACAAGCATACAGCTGTAAGAAAGCGTTCCGTGACGGAATATAGACTTTCGTGATTAAATTAATATAACATTCCAGTGGAGCTTATAGGCGGCATTCAGCGGTATGTACCCAGTGGGACAACATGGTTGTTCTCGTTTTATTTAAATTAGGCAGTCAGCATTTCAATGAGAAGGTATATGGTATACGGCCAAAATCGGTATCAATACATATATATTGTATAGCATATATATAGCTGTTATGTAGCACTATAAATATCTCCATAAAAATAGGGGTCAACATATAATCGGGCCTTACATGAGTACCATAGGGCAAAGATCTAAATTTAGATTATGACCTAAATCTTTGGGCTTATTAGGCTTAGATTCAGGATAAGGCTTATACTTAAACCATACATGGATGAGGGTGAAGTCCAAGGGGCGGATAAGGGGTGCGACGTGGCTGAGGTCGACGCCAGGGGTATATGCCTGGGGCGGGGGGATAAATTTTGGTAATTTTTTTGGCACTCATTTTACCAATTTTTGTTTATCTTTTGTTGGCGCTACCTTTTGTCAATTTTTCCCAATTTCGTTCATGTTTGCCTATTTCAGCCATACTTAGCACGAATTTGACGGGGAGAGCGAGGGGCTGTGGGGGAAACGGGTCAGACTACCTCCCAGGGGGGATCGACGAGGCCGCGATGGAGATCCGGACCTCAAGGGCTCAAGGACATGGGTAGTTGGTCTCGGCGGGATGGGGTTCCAAGGCGTAGGCGAAAATATAAAATGTTTCTTCAGCTCCGCAGTTTTCTTCATACTTTTCCCCATTATGCTTTAAATTTTTAAAATTTTGCGTTAAAGTTAAAGTTTTCGTGCACCCATGTTTCGTGGTTGGAGGGCGTGTGTGGGTCCTTATGGGGATAAATATGGTTTAATACTGTCCGGATAAATACCCTATCGCCATATTGACGCTCATAAAATGGTTATAAAATTAAATCCAATAACCAATACAAAATATGCAAATATGTATCTACAAATAGTGGTATATCTATCAGAGCTAGAACTGGGTCATCATTTTGTGACCCGGGGAAGCGGCCATAGTAATGTTTTGATCATGGTAGTGCCCTAGTAATTAGGTAATTGTGGAGACCCTGCAACGTGGTTACCCGTTACAGTATTAATGACACAATGACAAAACTATTTTCAAAAGCAGCCAATGCATATTTCAGCAAATCCTTAGGAAACCTGTCTCGGAAACAGTTTATCTGGTTGGAAAACTACCATCCAGACAGACAATTCTCAAACAATGTTTAGTTGTCGTACTTCAAAAGTAAGCTAGGTTCTATTGTTCGGTGCTAAAGTCCAATGATTGTATTCGTATTATAGCAAATTGCAAATAATTTTTGGCGTGTTTATTTCTTAAATAAGGCGCTGAAAACCAGTAAGGGTCCTATTTTAACCTAATTGTTATTGATTGATTTATATTTTTCTATTTTTGTTAATTTTGGTTAGGAAAACACCAGTAACAAAATCAGAATCGACCCTTCTTTATCTTGTTGCCTATGTAGCGGCCGATGTAATGTTTCATGAGTCCACTTATTGAAAAATATGATAATCCCTCAAATACATGAAGGGAGAATATATAGAAAACTGCACAGGAAATAGCGTTTTTGCGCCAATCTTTCTATTTCCTTCAACTTTCTAATCTTGCGAACTTGCAATGGAAAATAAATGAAATGTGCTCATGGTCAGTTGATGCATAGAAGATAATAGGTGCTTGTTTTGATGTATATGTAGCATTTTGTTGACAGAAAGTTTGTATTGAGCAATATTGCCCGTTGAAAACATCTGTTGTTTTGATAACAGGCTATCAATAGTTTGAATGTTCTTTGGTAAAGGCGCCTACGAATCTTGTGGTAAACAAATATTCCGATTCTGATCAAAAACGAATTGATTGAATATTTTCCTATCGAACCAAACCCGTGGTGGATTCTCTAAAATTTTGCCAGAAATTGTCTGGTTTGCTGTTGTTTTGCAACAATTGACAAGGTAAGTTGGTTCGGTTATGCCCCAGCCATAAAAAGGGTAAATTTGAAGATATATATAACAATTATTTTGGTACCATTAGACTCAGCTCGACGAGGCGGTTCAGAAAATATCCACGTAGATAGGTTTCACACATTTTTCGAGTTCCCAGTCCCTTGGTACCCACAATTTTTGAAAAAGATTGTCTTGATAATGTACAAAGTGACAAATCTTTTGAACCGCAGTGTTGTTGTCATTTTGATGCCACACGGAGTTAACGACTTCATCATGTTTAGTTTCTCCGTAATGAGACTTGGCAATCGTAAACTGATCCAACAGAATAAAATATAAGATCCAATACATATTAGCTGCTTTATTGACCAAAGTATTTTTAATGAAGTTGAAAGTGATGATAGAACAAGGAAAACTAAAATCACTTCTGGCAACAATAATTCGCAATTCCTTTCATGGAACACAATGGAGTATAAATTCGTTTTTAACAGCTGCAACACACAAACAAAAATAAATATTTAAAAACGAATAGAAGCGGCAATGATATGGACAGAAAAAATATCGCAAAACAAGGGAACTACACGCAGTGATGAGTTGGGTCGAATGACGGTAAAATCAGCTCATCGGTTCCGAAGTTATTAAGGAGTTATTTCTGTTTACGTGAAATCCTAAGTCTGAGGCAAAGGCTTAGTCAGTCTAAATCTAGACTCAGCTCGTCAATACGGTTCGGATTGTATACAAATTATACAGTTATCAAGAAAAATGTTTTTTCGAAAATTTTGGGTGCTAACGTCGGACCCAAAAAAACCGAAAAAAATTTAGTTTGGAGAGAATTGATCGATTATCCGGCTGATTTCCTTTAATATGTTTGAGACGCCTTTTCTGAATGTCTCTAATGTTGTAGCCGGCGCAGTGGAATAAGCCAAGGAGTTCCATTTAGGAGCTATCCGGATAGCAAAAGCGTGTTTACGCAAGGCGATGCGACGTTTAGGCGAAAAAGCTTGTAAGTATGACCACGAGTGCTAGTGGCTCGCTGGTCTGCTTGGCACAAATTGCTTTACCCGATTTCCGGTAGTGTATGCCCTAGTTTGACTTTCGTGAATTTAATAAAATGGTAAATATATCTTGTACAAACCATATCTATAGTAGGGGTGCAACGATAGCTCACACATGCGCAACGTGAATGCATTGCAGTAACCATATCTAAAGTGTAAACGCAAAGTGCTGCATAAATTTGTATCGCCTGTGCAACGGTCTGGTCGAAGCAAATACAGTGAGCCGGCAGACACTGTAAAATGTGGAGCAAATGAGGTGAGCCGTCAGACACTGTAAAGTACGGGTAAACCATTGCAAACAATCCAACCTAGCACATAGCTGGCGCTTCAACGTAAAAAGTGAATAGCTCACACATGGCCATGAAAAATGTATCGTTTTATTCAACAAAAATTCATCAATGTTTAAACGACATTTCAATTAAATTCCCGGGTTTTCCCATTTGAAATACGGTAGTGTCATTGTATCTTTCATGGATGGATGAATGCTTGACAATAATGCCTAACAACTGCCGTCAAATATCATAATTTGGGATGAAAATACTTTATGATTACAGAATAGGATACTGTGCAAAGTATGTGGTTCTTGATCGGTGTTACTATAAAAAGCAAGACAGAGCACAATAGAATATACATTTAACATTAGTCAATTCTAATGCCCAGTTTTTATACATATTCAATATATAATAAGGTAAAAATGTATATTATTGTCCAACCGAGAGGCACAAACAGTTTTCACTAATTACAGAAACATATTTTTTAGAACAAACAGTTTACGAATACTATTACCGCTAATATTACTTTACCGAAGTATTCATAGAACGGAAGTTGTCCTTGCCTAATGCAGCAGCTGGGTATTACAAATGCACGCTCATATTCAGTAGTATCGACGATATATACCTTTTGCTGCATGTAATCAAGATATCGACACTAGGTTTAATCGAACCCTCTGGACACAAACATTTACCCCGTACAAGCCGAACCTGGGTTTTCAAGAGGCTAGCCCCTTCTATTTGGCCTCGGACCCACGCGAGGCAACAGTGTACCCTCCTTGACGGTACCACTCTATCCCTTGAGACGACTTCTCTTCCGTGCCGTCCTTCGCCGACCCCGGCTGCCCCTCCTGAGGCCTCGGAGCGTCAGAATGTATAAATTACCCGTATGTATTTTTGAAGCTGGAGCTCTAATCCCACTTTGTATAGTATTTCTAAAAGAAACCTTCATACCCAAAAGCAATAAATTTTCCATTTCTGGGTATAACTTATGTTGCAGATATTGAGAAAATACTGCGAAGAAATATTTTCAAGAGTTGTGAGATATGTTCAACCGTTTGATATATAGATTTTCCAAATGTAACACTATATGTTTAACACGTAGGTGTCGAATATCCGTCAGCATAGACGCGGACGTAGACAGTCGGCCGGGGGGAAAGCTTCGGTGGTGGTCGTAGGCGGAGTTGGGGTAGACCTCAGCCGAAATTTTGCCAATTATACCTTAGTTTTTGTCGGTTCTACCTAATTTTTGCTAAGTTTACCTCAATTTTTGTCCGTTTTACCCCCTTTTTTGCTAATTCTTGCAAAAACATTTTGCTAAACGGCCTGGAGTGCGGGAGTGGAGGTTTGAAGTGTTAAGGAAGAGACAGCCAAGGGCTTTGGCCGTTGCCAAAATAATAGAATAGCCAGTTATTGCTGTCACCTTTAGGGGCTTCCCGTTTCCAGCAGGAAAATTATATTTTGTATATGTGTGTCTTGTATAAATAGACACACACATTTCAGTTTCCTATTTTCTAGATTTTTATTTCCCAACTTTATGCAGTTTCCAAACAATTTTCCGTTTCCCAAGTTTCGCGTTTCCACATTTTCCAAAGTTTCCCGTTTCCACATTTTCCACCCTTCACATTTTCCCGCCCCAATATTTTTCACACAGACGAGATGTGAACGGGAAACTGAAAAAATGTTGGAAATATGATAAAATGTGAAAGGAAACGGGAATTATCATTCGAAAAAATCAAAGTTAACCAAGATTATTTCTCGTTTTTCCACATTTTCCAGTTTCCTAATTTCCCGTTTCCCAACTTTATGCAGTTTCCAAACACTTTCCCGTTTCCCACATTTTTCAAGTTTCCCAAATCTTTCCCGTTTCCGCTTTTCCCGCCTTTTTCCCGCCTCGCCGTACTCCAAATTTATGCAGTTTTTCAAACACTTTCCAGTTTCCCTAATTTTCCCGTTTCCGGATTTTCCCGTTTCCCAATTTTATGCAGTTTCCAAACACTTCCCAGTTTCCCACATTTCCAGTTTTCAAATTTTCCCGTTTGCCACATTTTCCAGTTTCCTAATTTTCCCGTTTCCCAAGTTTCCCGTTTCCCAACTTTATGCAGTTTCCAAACACTTTCCCAAGTTTTCCGTTTTTCACATTTTCCAGTTTTCCACATTTCTAGTTTCCTAATTTTCACGCTTACCGAGTTTCACGTTTCTCAACTTTATACAGTTTCCAAACACTTTCCCGTTTCCCACATTTTCCAGTTTGCAAATTTTCCCGTTTCCCAAGTTTCCAGTTTCCCACATTTTCCAGTTTCCAAATTTTCCCGTTTCCCAAGTTTCTCGTTTCCCACATTTTCCAGTTTCCTAATTTTCCCGTTTCCCAATTTTATGCAGTTTCCAAACACTTTCCAGTTTCCCACATTTTCCAATTTCCAAATTTTCCCGTTTCCCAAGTTTCCCGTTTCCCACATTTTCCAGTTTCAAAACACTTTCCCGTTTCCCACATTTTCTAGTTTTCCGTTCCCCAACTTTATGCTGTTTCCAAGCACATTACCGTTTCCCACATTTTCTGGTTTCCTAATTTCCCCGTTTTCCACCCATTTCCCAACATTTATTCAGTTTTCAAACATTTTCTCGTTTCTCAACTTTCCCGTTTCCACATTTTCCAGTTTCCTAATTTTCCCGTTTCCCGTTTTCCTTCTTTATGCAGTTTCCAAACACTTTCCCGTTTCCCACATTTTCCAGTTTCCTAATTTTCCCGTTTCCCGAGTTTCCCATTTCCCAAATTTATGCAGTTTCCAAACACTTTCCTGTTTCCCACATTTTCCAGTTTCCAAATTTTCCCGTTTCCCAAGCTTACCGTTTCCAATATTTTCCAGTTTCCTAATTTTCCTGTTTCCCAAGTTTCCCCTTTCCCAACTTTATGCAGTTTCCAAACACTTTCCCGTTTCCCAACTTTATGCAGTTTCCAAACACTTTCCCGTTTCCCACATTTTCCAGTTTCCTAATTTTCCCGTTTCCCAACTTTATGCAGTTTCCAAACACTTTCCCGTTTCCCACATTTTCCAGTTTCCATATTTTACCGTTTCTCGTTTCCCATCTTTATTCAGTTTCCAAACACTTTCCCGTTTCCCACATTTTCCAGTTTCCAAATTTTCCCGTTTCCCAACTTTATGCAGTTTCCAAACACTTTCCCGTTTCCCACATTTTCCAGTTTCCAAATTTTCCCGTTTCCCACATTTTCCAGTTTCCAAATTTTCCCGTTTCCCACATTTTCCAGTTTCCTAATTTTCCCGTTTCCCGAGTTTCCCGTTTCCCAACTTTATGCAGTTTCCAAACACTTTCCCGTTTCCCACATTTTCCAGTTTCCTAATTTTCCCGTTTCCCGAGTTTCCCAACTTTATGCAGTTTCCAAACACTTTCCCGTTTCCCAACTTTATGCAGTTTCCCGTTTTCCATTTTCCCAAATTTCCCGTTTCCCTACATTTTCCGGTTTCCCAATTTTCCCGTTTCACGAGTTTTCCCGTTTCCCAACTTTTTCCAGTTTCCCACTTTCCCAGTTTCCTACATTTTCCAGTTTCCAAATTTTCCCGTTTTTCAAATTTCCCGTGTGTGACATTTTCCAGTTTCTTAATTTTCCCGTTTCCCGAGTTTCCCGTTTCCCAACTTTATGCAGTTTCCAAACACTTTCCCGTTTCCCAAGTTTTCCGTTTCCCACATCTTCCAGTTTCCTAAGTTTCCCGTTTCCCGAGTTTCCCGTTTCCCAACTTTATGTAGTTTCCAAACACTTTCTCGTTTCACATATTTTCCAGTTTAAAAATTTTCCTGTTTCCCACATTTTCCAGTTTCCTAATTTTCCCGTTTCCCGAGTTTCCCGTTTCCCAACTTTATGCAGTTTCCAAACACTTTCCCGTTTCCCAAGTTTCCCGTTTCCCACATTTTCCAGTTTCCTAATTTTCCCGTTTCCTGAGTTTCCCATTTCCCAAATTTATGCAGTTTCCAAACACTTTCCTGTTTCCCACGTTTTCCAGTTTCCAAATTTTCCCATTTTCCACATTTTCCAGTTTCCTAACTTTCGCGTTTCCAATATTTTCCAGTTTCCTAATTTTCCTGTTTCCCAAGTTTCCCCTTTCCTAACATTACGCAGTTTCCAAACACTTTCCCGTTTCCCGAGTTTCCCGTTTCCCAACTTTATGCAGTTTCCAAACACTTTCCCGTTTCCCACATTTTCCAGTTTCCTAATTTTCCCGTTTCCCGAGTTTCCCATTTCCCAACTTTATGCAGTTTCCAAACACTTTCCTGTTTCCCACATTTTCCAGTTTCCAAATTTTCCCGTTTCCACATTTTCCAGTTTCCTAATTTTCCCGTTTCCCGAGTTTCCCGTTTTCCTTCTTTATGCAGTTTCCAAACACTTTCCCGTTTCCCAAGTTTCCCGTTTCCCACATTTTCCAGTTTCCTAATTTTCCCGTTTCCCGAGTTTCCCATTTCCCAAATTTATGCAGTTTCCAAACACTTTCCTGTTTCCCACATTTTCCAGTTTCCAAATTTTCCCATTTTCCACATTTTCCAGTTTCCTAATTTTCCCGTTTCCAATATTTTCCAGTTTCCCGAGTCCCTCCAACTTTGCTCCCAAGTTTCCCATTTCCCACATTTTCCAGATTTCCCCGTTTTCCAATTTTGCCGTTTCCCAAACGAGTTTCTCCCGTTTCCCATACCCACATTTTCCAGTTTCAAAACTTTCCCATTTCCCGAGTTTCCAGTTTCCTAACTTAATGCAGTTTACAAACACTTGGTTCGCGGGGGGCTGTTGCGGCCCGTGTGTGTTGCTGCTGTTTCTTTTCCCGTTTCCCCGTTTTCCTGTTTCCCGAGTTTCCCTTTCTCTTTTGTTTCCGCTTTTTCGTTTCCCGGTTCGTTTTTCCTTTTTCCGTTTCCTATTTTTCCGAGTTTTCCGTTTCCCGGTTTTGCGTTTCGAACCAATATATGCGATCTTGGCTTATAACTTGTCATATGCCTGCGAAAATTTTCTTTCAATAACTTTTCTAGGCACAAACATTGATGCGCGTCCTCGATACCGACCCCATATATATTAATATTTTTCCCGCGGGAAACGGGAAGCCCCTAAAGGTGACATTGGCCGGAAAAGCAATAAAACTCGATGGTTGTATTGTTGTGCACTAAAATACCTGACCTCTCGCCTGTCCTAGTTTTTCTTGAGATCTATTTATATAATAACGTATGCCAACATGTGCTTCTATGTTCTGGTCGGTGCAATAGCTTACGGTGTGAAGTTTATGCGCTCAATTGTATGGTAATCATGCAGAAGTAAATATTTCATCAAAAAAAATCATGTCTGCTTAAGAAATATATAATGGCAATCGGAGATACATTTAAATCCATCCCGCTAAATAAATTTCAAAGTTTTGCGTAAAAATCTTTCTGTTCAATTGAAATTCTGCGCAATACTCTTTCGGGAACACGCTGCTGTGCAACCAAAACACGTGTTTGCAGAAATTTAAGAAAAAATTCCGAAATTTTTCAGAACGAAAATTTGTCCAATTTTAGTTAAGCCTATTTTGTTCGCAAAAAACAAAACCTGAACTAAAGGATCGATGTTTATGATGTAATTGTTGGATTAAATCTGTTCGTGGACTCCGCATTATCCAGATACAAAACTGATAGACGTTTAGGGAATAGATAGACATTTTCTTCCAACTGAAAATTTTGGAAATATCTGTTTAAACACAAAATATAAGCTCAAGCACTTTGATTTCTTTGGGCCGGTTTTTTGGAATAGCAAATATAGAACGAAATTCACCATTTTTGTAGTTAGGATTTAAGATCCCATATCGATCATCATAAAATAGGACGATTTGTCACCTTTTAGGTTAATGACGCATTACAGGAATAATCAACAAAACATGCAGTAGTATAGATATAAAACATTAATGATAGGAACAATACTGTGCGCCTATAAGCTTGAATTTGAAATATCTGTGTAAATAAATTTACGAGTCAGCTCGGGCGATCTGAAGAACTCAATGTCACAGTTCGGGTCGTTGGCTCAATTGCACTGTTCCATGATGCCGCAGTATCAGCGGCTCGCTGCAATTTGTGGGGCTGTTGTGGGAGGAACAGACTGGCACTGTATCGTCTTTGGTGATTCAGATGCTGCCAATTATTTTGACCAGTTATTAGTATCTCGTATCGCTCGTAAGACGTTTTGTTGTCTTATATTCGCATCGTTGCATGAATCGCAGGCCTCTATGTAGTCGGTTTTGGTTACCGCCTATCTACCGCTGCCAAGATATTAGCTTGCGACGTCGCCACATCTACGTCAATTGCATTACTCTCGAACGGCATTCGCTGACTCTGCACAGCCAGCGCTGGCCAAAATGAATAAAAACCAACTGGAACTTTGTATGACGTTTTCGTCTATGCCACGTTGTCAGAGAAGCTGTAGTTGAAAGTTGTCAGCGCTGAGGCGTCGAGATTGAGTAAAACACTGGCTTGGTACGATCCAACAAAATTGTACACTTGTGACCAGAGCTTACTGACTTCGATAATCTTGTGATTTATTTTGATCACCTCGGATGCACTTTGTATCGAGGTTCAAGACAGTCAAGAATTTGTGTCCAAACGAACTGCGCTCTTGTACCTGGCAGGATACAAAGCTTGACATTGCATCGTTTTCGTTTATGAGGAATTGATTAATAGAAACATGGCTTGACACTTTGGATATAGCCATTTCAATATGTCGGCACCTCATGCGTATTGTCGGCCCAAAGTGCAGTTGAGTGATATCAGCTAGTGTTGACCGGTAATATCGAACACGTGTTGAAGACGTTTGGGCAGAACCCAGATATGGAAGGCTGGCCATCATCATATTGTGTTGTCGACCGTTACTGTGTTCCACGCGGCCGGTAGGGTCTTCTCTGCGAATCATAATGGTAGATACACCTCGGTAGCTTGACCGTCTGTGATCTTTTCCATTGTTAGTTGACGCTGCCTGCACGCTTGAAATCGCGCGAGAAATGCAATACGCGACAATGTTTCCAGCACCAGCAATGTAGACAACCGCACGACTGCTAAATTAAATGGCTGGGATTTTTTTATATTCAAGCAGTTTAATATTGGCTCGCGGTCAGTGTATATAACACAATATATGCTCATAAAAGGGTACGGGTTATCCAACCTAAGGCTCCGACCACCTCTTCTCGGCGTCACAGAATCCACCATGGAAGTAGCATGATTCTTCTCGCCTGAAGTGGTGCAAGCTCCTGTATCCCGCGCCGATGGCGCTCGATAATCTTTTGGCAAAAATTGGCCGAAATTGGTAAAAAATGAGTGAAAATTAGCAAAAGTTAAGGAAAAAATTATAAAAATGAGTTACGATCAATGCTTAAATTTGTGTTTCAAAAAATTTCAAAAAGTTATCCCCCTGACGACCTCTCCCGCCGATCGGATGAGCGAATAATGCTGGCGAACATCTTCCCTAAAAGTACCCTAAATCGTCCTTCGAATTTGAACATTGAAAAAGTGCGTGTGGCGTCAGAAAATTATGATTGAGCCATAGAAATTTTTTAAATTCATGAACATCGGCAAAATTGGGGATCGAACACTGATTTATTCGTTTCGTTTTGGTAAACTTCTACGAGAAAAAACAGTTATTACCCTCAGTTCAGTTCTTGTATGTTCGGTGCAGGATGATTTGTGCTCCTGTTCGTGGATGTTAGCACTAGACGCTGCGCAATATACTTCTTAACCCTCAGAAGTCTGAGGGGTTCCACTGGACCCTTAACAAACGCATGGTCGGAAGTGATTGCCATTGTGTGGCACGTCTTTTTCTATTTGTGTGGGTTTTTGGATTTTGTCATGCTCGAATAGCTCTTATGCCCGGACATGTCATCTTTTCAAAGGCCATAAGTAAATATGGTTACAAGGAGAACAGTTTTACTGCCAATGAATTCTACGCTGACTTCCTCGAATTAGGGTTTAAGCTTAACAAATCTGGTAGAATCCACAGAGCCATACAACCTCATAAGGGTAGGAGATTACCCTTTAAGATGTTGGACCCTTCTCCTCGATATGAAGCGCACGCTCCCCCTCAGGGGCTCCAACCTCTTCCCTCCTGTCACCCTTGATATCCCGTTCTCGGGCCTTGAACATTGAGCACGTATGCACAGGGGTTTAAACATCAATGAAGTTCAATTACAACAATGTGTTGAATGGCAGCGGGAACGTGTTGATCATTTCAATTTTGCGTTGCAGCGGGCGAATGCCACTGCCACAAAGGCCATGGCATCATGTTTGACCTTTTATGCCGTCTTTGCGTCTACACCGACTTCAAGAATTGGTCCCGAGCGGAGGTCAAAGAAGTCGGGTAATCGAAACGAATTAACGTCGGCCGTTACAGGCTGCTGTCGCTCTGAGGGCAAGCGACCGCTGTAACGAGTGGAGCAATCGCACGACCGCTTTTGGGTTCTCGACTTCGATTAGTGTTGTAATTTTTGCCGACATAGCGAAGTCAGGATATTCGCCGTAGATAATAGAGATGTTGCAAAATGTGTGGCAACCCAACCTTGCTCAAGTCCGGCAACCGCGATTCCATTCGACGTCAACCGAAGCAGCAATCGCAGTTTTGTTGGGTAGATGCGAAAACTGGTGCTTACGCTTGGTAGGGAAAGTTCTGCGAAACGATTATGTGCTATTGATGTTGTTGCACACTTGCACGGGTACAGCAAGCGACACCAAAAATCGTTGATCAGGTTGTAGATGTGTACTTTTAATGTGACTTTCTACTTTATGGGTTAATTGTTGACAATCTGGTTGCATATAAATGCAAAAGTTTGTGTAAAAGCTCAAAAATACAGTAAATGACGCAAAAATTTTCTCGTAAAATATGCTGAAATTTTCAATCAAATGTTTCGTATAGGTTCTATGATTATATTGTGTGTGGCAAAATACTGCGTATTATTCATGGTCAGTCAGCACCATTTGTGGCGTAGTAGAAAGAAAGTGTTATCAGTGACATTGTTGTTGGTTATGTATGAAGAATTAGTCGCGGCACGATTTGGAGAAAAGTTACAGGTGCAGTAACTTTTAATCGATGTTTCAGATGTTTGATGACTGCTACAATAAAAATAGATGCCACGTGCTCATTATGAAAAAGCAACAAATTTTATGCGGAAGTTATGGGGACGGTAACCCCTCACTTAGTCTTAACTTTTAAGGTTAGTCAAAGCCTCATATCATACCATAATCTAACGCTAAAGCAAGCGCTTACAGTTAGGACATCTATAACGACATAGCTTGTGTTACGCTTGCGCGCCCAGGGTTACTTCGGCGGTTAAAACGAACAGTCTGAATATGAGCCCTGACAGCCAGGAAAATTACGCAACGTACTGCAATGGTAAAACTTTTCGCTTTGTCAAGAGTTAATAATATACAGAAAAATGGGCTCATATTGCATATTCCGTTATATTTTGCGTTTTTGATATACAATTTTTGTGAAGTGTAAATTGCAGATTACACTTAAATACATAGCTAATGGCATGAAAACGTGTGAATAATTTTGTGAGAGTAGTCAAAAAATTTGCTCTTGAATGGTAAAAATGTGGCTGCTTTATATCTGCTGTGGATTCGGGCACGGATAGCTTAGGCGCTAGTGCGCTTGCTTGTGGGTCTAAACGCGGGAGGTTGTGAGTTCACATTGCCCCCCACGCCCAAATTTTCAAGGGCTGGTTTACGGATCCCTTCTGTTATATACGTATTTTTCATTTAGGCCTTGCGATAGGAGCTTGAAACCAAACGAATATGAAAAGCAGCCGCTGAAAAGCAGTATAAAGACTTCGCAGCAGATATAAATCAGCTATATTCGACACTTGTCGTTTAGCACCTAAGTAAAACGGTATGAAACCAGGCCTAAATGTAACACACGTCATATAACATTCAGTTCGTACTGTGTGGGGATTAAATTCTACTGCCGTCTATTTTTTTCGTCATTTAGCACGTACTGCTTGTAGTAAATGAAAAATATGTCATATAATAATCGTGATATCTGGTGTCTGGTGGTACATACAGATTTACAAATTCTAGTGGGGTCTCGAATTGTAGGATTTTCACTCTCACGCACTACCATTCAATGTTAGAATCATTTGGAAGACCAGGTGATGTTTGCCGAACCCAAGTGCTGTATAAGTGCATTATTTGATAAATCATTGCAGACGGGTTTTATACAACAATATGGCTTTTATTTTATAAAAGTGTTAGTTATAAGAACAACAATTCAGAATCAAAATAATGCTTCACCAAAGCGTTCCTTCTACCTAAAAAATTTTGTATTTCAATCAGCTGAAATGTAGCTACATTCCATACGTGTCCTCGTATCCACTTCTTCATAATTGATTCCGCAACGAAGTGGCCTAATAATTCTTTCACCTTACTTGGTGGAATATGCTGTGTGCGCGATGGTGCTGTCTTTCTCTACCTAATTTGATAATCTTTTGCATTTAAATCCCGTTCTTCTGTATATAATGTTTGTTATAATGTTTCTGTATATAATTGTTGCAAAATTACATCGGGAAATGTGCGTAGTTTCAATGACTTTCCAGTTATGCATAATTTTATGGGTATGTGTCAAACACTCTAATTGAGAACGCACACGTTTTTGTAACGTTACTTTTTGTGTCTAGACCTCCGTTTTCCTTCTCTGGTTTAGTACCTTCTTCACTCTATTTGTTGTAGTCTTCAGTATTCACTACTTCATACACCTCATCCTTAGTCAATCCAATACATTTGCAGTGCTACCATCTTCAGCATTTATTGCAACCAATCGATACGAGTCATGAACTTCTTGTGAACTTTGCGCATATCCGCTCTGGGCCCTGGTTTCTTTCAGCATCGCCAGCTATTCAGGGAATCTTATTCCACATGACTCCGTAATGGGCTTGACAGATACGAGTATCAAGTATGAAAAATCCAATTAGTATCTGCTCGTCTTACGATTTTGGTGCTTCCCTGTGCAGCTTTATGTCGTGGATGAATTGTGTCCGGCCGTATGTTCTGATTTCGTCGCACGCTAGCCCGTAATATACAATTGGAGGCGATAAATTATTAAGTCCTTTGAATAATCGATTTTCGTTGTGCTGCTCTCGGTGGTATTGCAGTGCAGTTGTTGAACCTGGGCAATCACATGAAAACCGCGCTGTATGTTATACGGACTCGACAGAGCTCCACGTGAGACCTTACAAGCGGTTAACATAAATTGAACTGAATTTTTTAGTCCAATGTTTTTTGATTAACGATGCCTAATTTATATAAATGTCCCATTAATATCATAGTAGTATAATTTGGTGTCGAATATAGCATTTACTAGTAATGTAGCACCTGTTGGTAATTTGATATTAAAACATTTGGTGGCATGCTCTTACAAAATGTCAACAACGCGTACAATATATATATTCGCAGAGCATTCTACTGAACCAAGCTACGGACTCACATCTCGGTGACAAAGTTTCCTGGTCTCATGATTATCAATTGCCGTCAATATATACCGCTAAAAGTATATACCGATGTTTCATCAAATGTTAAAGAATAACCACAGCAGTTGAATATTTGCTGTGAAGTTGGTTGGGATAGCTCAAACAGGAGCGTGTAGTTTTTAGCCTTCTGCTTCTCACGTAATTTCCTTATCAAGCACCTGTCGCTAGGCGCAGCCCAAAACCTTGGCGTATAACATAAAAGTCTTATCGGAAAGACGTATCCTGGTGCCACCTTTTTGAATCCACATATCATAGCCCATTCCAACTGCCTGTTTAAATTCTATATCGGCTGATCACTAGGATATTGATATAAATATTTTAAATATGCATAAAATATAATAATTTAAAAATAAAGATAGTGGTAGGGCATAGTGAAAGACATGGAAAATCGAGTACAATAACTTGATATATGCTGGGCTGGGGTAGCTCAGTAGGAGTGTTTTTCTGCGGATCTAACAGTTGAAGGTCATCGTTTCGGATCCTATCCCAGTCAAATTTTCAACCGCTTTCACATGCTTTCGTCAATAATCACGTATGGCTTGGCCACCCTACTCAAAACATATGTAGATAACGATTGGCTAGTGTTGTTGAAAGGGAGCGAACGAAGCGAGAAGACTTTCCACTGAGTGCGCTAGGGGGAAATCGTGATAATTTTTTTGTCTGTCACTGTCATTCATAACATGTTTTCGGATGGACTGATTCCGAAAATTTTTTTATTCGACAGTAAAAGTGATGACCATGTGCCCCTTAGTTGAACGCGAGCAGCTCTGACCCCATCTTCTCAAAATGGCAAAAACAGGTTTTTAAGGGTTCCTTGACAAATCCGGCCATACGGAAAAAAATGTGTCTCAGCTCATGTCTCGCTGCACAGGCTTCGCATCGAAAAATGGAGACCACCATAAGAATCAGCCTTTTAATGCCTACAATTTTTCTGACCACTCCCTGGCCGATGGGGGCCCGAACATGGTTCGTTGACTCTGCCAGAAATAGTTATTTTCCAAATTTCGCCCTTTTATTGCTTGTTTTTACCTTCCAATGAGCGCCAATTAGGTTATGAAGCACGCCGGATACGATGGTTTTGCCATGTATAGTCTAACTTATCTATATTATACATTTTCTTGGGATTTCAAGGTACATCAAACATAGTTTCTGTAGATGTATTTCGATTTGGTGAACACAATGAGTTGGTTATTTAGAGTCCAGTTGCATATTTCATGAATTTTCAATGGTTTTTGGGTCAATTAAGCGATTTCCAGAATATATGTCTTCAGTTGTTTGGTTACGTAATGCGTACAGGTCATCAAGAATTGTCTATATATGTTTTCCGGTAGGTTGTATACGATGGTTGGTTATCTAGAGTACAGCGTGACTATGTTATGCCTTTTTGAAGTTATGTTATTGGGCTAGGGACAATGAACCTGATTTCCAGGAAATATCGGTCGTCTGTAGTTTCGCACATGGCATCAGAAATGTTTATATAGAGCTTTTTTTGGTATGCAGAGTACAAAGGTTTGGTTATCTAGAGTCCGGCTAGCATATTTTATGCCTTTTCATAGACTTTAAATTCGTTTACTGCAATGAACCCGATTTGCTGAATATAGCTTGTCTTCAGGTGTTTGATTACGCATTGCGTACAGGTTATCAAGAATTGTCTATATATGTTTTCTGGTAGGCTGAATACGATGGTTTGGTTATCTATATATCAGCACAAGTATATATACTTGATGCGTTGACAGTATATAGTTGTTTTCAAAGGGTTTTAGGTTTTTAAATGGGTTCAGGGCTCAAGGGGTTTTAGGCTGGTATATACATCAAGCACAGCCTGTTGCAGGTGTCTAGACAAAATATTTTAAAAATGAAATCACGCTCGCTCCGTTTCAACCTCGCTTGCGAGTTACTAGTTTTCCTGATTGCGAGGGTGATTATATATATTATATGCATATCACTGGTTTGGTTACTTATGGGACGAGAAGGTGAATGTACTTTGGAAATTTTAATTTACTTACGATGATAAGCGGTACCATTGGAGGAAGTATTTTTTACATAACCTCAAGGCGAGGTGTTCCCAGTAGAATGGCTGCGCGGTGGAATTACTGTGGTTCAAGTTAGTTATATATCAGCAGAATTTTTCTATTCCGCTCGTTATCAGTGCCATATGCATGTGATGTTAGTATTGCCCGTCTAAATAAAATAATGCAATAAAATGGAGACACACCAATATTCCTAATTCGCATTTCTTCGGTGTTATGTAGCCGTATATACTAGGTGAAAAATTTCCACTTTATGTAATATTTATATGAACTTGATTATATTCCTGTGTAGTCTGGTTTCAGTTTTAGTTCGACCGATGTAGTGCATGGGCTCTCTGAGGGCTAATCCGGAGGATCAAAACTGAGCAAAGCATCAGGGAATCCGGTGATTTTGCATTTATTTAAGCACCGTATGCATCATAGGTGTTCATATGGTGGAAGCGATTATCTCCCACTTCAAGGGTTGGACCATTAAGCCATGTATATATATACACCCGCCATTCAGCTTTCCGGTGGAATCATCTACTTCCTTCTAAGGAACCTTGGACACATTTTGGTATACATAACAGTGAGCTATATGACACAATGTATATAAGTATAAACATTTTTGTTTCCACTACATTAGATATTTTAAGTAAGTTTTTGTTAATTTTTCAAACTTAGAGCATAATTTTTCAGTTGGCACTAAGAAGTTACTATATCGCCAATTGCTATTTTTTCTATTGTTGATTATTACCTACATATATACATTAAGAAATCACTAGTGTATAGTTATTCAAATTTAGTAAATAAAATACTTATTTTGCCAATATGGGAACTGATTTTGGCAATCCATTGCGAAAGTTTAAGCTCGTGTTTCTCGGTGAGCAAAGCGGTAAGTTGAAGGCTGCTAGTTAATTTTAGAAATGTTTTGCTTTGATTATATAATTTTAGTTGGCGGTAGCTGTAGGTTTGTCGAGACATAGCTATAACAAAGAATTTATGGTGAGTACAGGGTGTTGGTTGCACAAATATTTAAACGGCATTTAAATGAATTATGAATTATATGATGATCAAGTTACAGTAATTTTTGCTGTCCAAACATCAAATCGTATTATTTCGTGTTCATGAGCGTTTTACTAGTTTGTAAATACCGTTTAGATGGTATGTAAATACCGTTTAACTATGGTATAGAAGTAGCACATTTTAGTAATCCTAATAATTTCCTAGCAAAACTAAAGCTGTTTTCTGACGAAAATGAAATTAATTTGTGTAGTGAAAATACTAATAATGTTGTCTAGACCATACCATACCAATATGACCTAGATGAAACATTACTGTAAGGAATGACGTAGTCTGATGGCACGGCCGTTTAATCAGTACCCCTTCCAGCCGTCGACAAATAAAATGTGTTGTATACTTTAGCGTAAAAATCGTTAGCATAGTTTTATCTACTAAATTGTAATCTCGGAGGATGCGTTTCGAATTCGTGTAAGCTTGGAGTGAAATACTTTTTGCCAAGGCGAATACAAGACGTCAATTAGTCGTTACAGTTGTTGCTGATTCTCATTTGTGTGCATTCGACCGTTATTCGACATCAGGCTGCCGAAGAGCGTGTGAGTGACTATAATAGGCAAGAATATAGTACTTTTAACTGCAACAATAATTTATTTAGAAAATATTAAATATTTTTTGATTTACCTGTTAAACTAGCAATCCGGCGTATATAGTAATGACGAATGTATACAGTCGTGGCTTGTGGGAGAGAAGCCACGAACCCTGGCTCGACGGGCTTACCGACTATGTATGTATTCGTGCAACAAAACACCTTGTCATTTTAAAGGATAGATCGTAAAACGATATCGGTTTATTGTTCGGCCGAAATGGTGATAAGCTACAACGTTGGTGGGCAGTTTGTTGAGTTTATTAAAAAAATTTTTAGATTTGGAAGGTATTTCGGTTATTCGGTTAGGAGGTTTCCAGTTCCAGTCCCTCTGGCAAAATCCGGCGCGCCCAGTCTCGAACCAAGGGTCCTCGGTTCATGACCCCTCTTAAAAATTGCAGCGAGTGGGGTAACCAGTTATAATTAAGTTTATATATGTCTTTATTTTTGGTTACTGTTTAGATCTTGAATTTTCCATTTAAGTTTTGTTTCTGTAGAAATCGTTTTTGGTTTCATTTTATGTTGTGTTTTAGTTGGGAAAACGTCGCTCATTACACGCTTCATGTACGACAGCTTCGACAATACGTATCAGGTAGGTATTGTTTATAAATAAAATATTATTGGATGTAGTGTAATGTTTAAACAAAATGGACGGTAGATAATTTAAATGGAGGCATCACGCTAGATACAAAAGGTAATTTGGGGTCTGCTTTTCTTGCGCATCTCCAATATATTTTTTGTAAGTGGCCTGGTCAAGTCGCGAGCTACATGCACAAGGTCTGGTTCTCCTAACTGTTAAAATTATACCCTGGGGGCATGAACTGCCCCAGCCCCGGTTTGGAAATGGGGGAACTGAAAATTCTTTGGCGCGATGCCACACAGTTTATCTGGAGGTTTCCCAGTGGAACTGGATACAATAAAGAATCATGGTAACAGTCAGTCAACGTCAAAAATGTGTAATTTAGCGACTGATTGCAATTGTGCATATATAGAAAGAAAATTTTAGCGTTGTTTAGTCCCACAGGGAAAACTTTTTTTCGGGGCTGCTATTTAAAATAGGGAAAAATTGGCCCATCCGAAGAAATTGTTTAGTCCCCCGAGGAAAGTACCTGGGCACGCTAAAAGTTATCTGGGGAACCTGGGGTATTCAAAATACCTTGGGGCCCCCTTTTCCTTTTTTTTTGGAGAAGCTAGAAGACAAACTTACGTCTAAAAATTATAGTGCAATGTTTCTTTTAATAAATTTCGGCAAAAATATTATATACAAGTGGCGTTTATGTCTATGAAAATGTTGGGCTTAAATACACGGATGTGAGATTAGTGTGTGTATGTATAGAACCAGTACGACTTATGGAAGTCTGTTTCGTATGGATATACATGCGTCCAGTGCCACAGCATTGAACAGCAAAGATGCTAAATGGATGTTGGCTTAACACAGGGTTATTAGTTATTGCAACTATTTGTTGCTTGGTGCTATGTAGTATGATTTAGATGTTAGTATAACATGCCAAAAAGATAGCAGAATTCCATTGAAATATGTAGATCAATGCCTGTGATGTTCATTGCCCATTTTTGTTACTACTAACCGTTAGGCTACCATCTAAGTCCGCGTACAATTACATCCTGAGACCGTTCAGTGTCTTCATGAAATACATAATCCTACTTGTCTAAATAGACATGATGGTGACATCCCTGATATTCGTCGTTTCCCTATAGTAAAAACTCGATGAACATGGCAATTTTTTGTGGACTTCGGCATGTTCAAATTCTTTTGACAATTTTTTGCTTTCCCCGTCCAGGCGAACTAATCACAAGGCATAAAAAATTGACTTTGATTTTCCAAGTCTTTATATCAAAATTTGATTAAAATTGTTTCTGACTCAAAGATATTAAATTATTATTAAAGATTCTAGGACGAATTATTTTAGCGCTTTGTATTAAAGCGTTGAATTTATCAATTTTTAGTTTTTGAAGCTCTCTGGGTTAACCCGGTAGTTTCCTATATGTCGTGTTCCGTGGGAAAATTCGGCGCTCGACGCCGGACCATGGAATCTGCGGTTCATGCTGTCTGACAAGCTTCAAAAATGATGAAGTCAGATTTTCGCGATTACTAGCTCAACACATTCTCTTATCACACAAGGCCATAAATTTAACGACAAGACCAACAAAGTATATGTTATTGCGGTCACAAATGTGTTCAGTTGTGTGTAGTGCACCTATTATAAACGGCCCACCTTTTTATGCTGGCAAAATTATTTGTTATGCTTATGCGCTTTCTTTCGTAGAGAGGGATAAAGTTAAAAAGATATGGCGACCATCAGTTTACTTAAAAACGTAAAATATGATAAGTGTTGCTGTGCTTACGGGAGTGTTACCCTAAGCAACGGCTTTGGACGAATGAATTTGATTATCTGTGTTTGCCAAATCGCATAATTGCAATAATATAAGACGTAAATGCAGGCTACATACGATAAACTTCACATAAAGAATTATGTTATAAAAGCGGATATTAAGTCAAAGAAAGATATTCAATATTTATTCGATATCTTTGAAAATGAGCCACATAAGAGTTTTTTTCGCAGAGGTGATTGGAAGAGGTATAAAATTTCGATGCTGTCTGACTGATGATTAAGACTCCTGTAATAAATAGTTGAGCTCAGATTATTGAGACGGGGCGATCAAAGCGGGAGATTTACCACTCATAAGACCGAGGCGAATAACGATTTTGTATGGGTTTGTACCACGAATTACTGGAATTTTTACTTTTACTCGCGGTTTTTATGTTAGGAAATATGCTAAGTGTCCATTGTCACGTCACAAACCAATAGTACAGAACTTTCCCTAAAATTGGATCAGTACAGGCGCACGGGTGTTAGATACATTTTTCTCTCTAACTAACTAGATGGGTCGGATGAATAATGAAGATTAGATCGGCAGTAACAACTTCGCTATATAACAAAATAAACTCCAAAAGTAAGCTTGTCAAAATGTTAGCTAGGAATGAATAATTTATAGTTTTATCTAATTCGTTAAACATCTTTTAATTATACATTGAGTATGTCGTTGAGTCCGACTGCTGGAACTTACAGTGCTAAAAGTTTGCACAAAAATGTCAATTGTGGTAAATTTGTGTGTACGTACAGTAGTAGAATGTGTATATGTTAGCGGCGTTCGCGGCTGCTTAAAATGTTATAAGCTATTGGCTTTGTGTGGGAAGCAACGAAAATGGAAGGCGTTAAGGAATTAATGACGCCTCAAAATACCACTTTTCCAGGAATTTAAGGTTTAAAGGTTTGGAAGATTTCCAATTTTTCGTTCGTTAAGGAAGAAATAGACCCCTTCTATGGTGTGTGCTGAAATTGGATTGCCGTTGCCGTTAATGTATCGGTGATGTATTGTCACTCTGAGGCTGAAGAGGGCTTAGAGAGCCCAATTTTGTAATATTCGTTGGCTACAGACTACGTAGCCGTATCTTCGCACCGCGCAGGCTATTAGTTGACATATTTGTTTTTATTTTTGAAGCGGCTTGTACTGAAGACGTATTTGCGTTGGCTCATGTTGTAGTCTGACGATTTATTGCATTCTTATAAGCTAAAGATGCCTTTACAACTTAGCAGGTTATCATAATTGTGGTCTTCGCCCCTCTGTTTGTTATTTATATTCAATTATAGTTCCAAACATTTATTTCTGATGTTTTAGGCAACAATTGGTATTGATTTCTTATCAAAGACTATGTATCTCGAAGATAGAACCGTGAGTTTTATGGAGTACGGCTTATAATGAAATGTTGCTGGGTTCGTTTTAGTTCTTTTGTTACTGGCATGGCTAAGTTGTTGTACGGTATTGTGACAAGCGTATTCTCCGTTCACGGAACCCAGTTATGAGCTGAATTGTGTCGGATCTAGGAGTTGAAGATAACGTTATACTGATCATCTAAATACAATTTTCCTATGGCATTACGATGTCCGCAATTATGTATTATTAAAACAGAGCGAGTGAAGTTTCCACCGAGGGTACTACGGGGAAAGATCGTTAACATTTGTTTTCTCTGTTTCTGTCACGCATAACTCATCTACAGGTGGATGGATTTCGTTGGGGTCGATAGTTTTTGTGCGATTGCAAAAGTGATGAGGTGTATCGTTCAGTTGAACGCGAACGGCTCCAACCCCAGCTTCAGGTTAAAATGGTAAAACAGATTTTTAATGGATCTTTGTCAAATCATTCGAGTATCAGTCCTTCGCAGCCCATATTGCACTTCGCTTGGAAAGACGGCATCACCCCATCACAGATCAGATAGAACTTCTTGATCGCCACTCCCAGGGCCATATGGTTCGTCGGCCCTTTGCCAGAAATATCGATTTTTCAAATTTCGGCATGTTATTACATGTTCTTACCTTACAACGAGTGTCTATTAGGTTGCTTTGTTGTCTAGAGTCCAACTGGACTTTATTATATTTTTCATGGGGTTTCAAGGATTATGCGGTCGACAAACCGGATTTTGAAAATGTAATCTGTTTTCATCTTGTTTCTGGTATGGTTTGTGTGCACGGCAATATGCATGAGTAAACTTAGTGCACCTCATACCACCCACTTCTATCATTAGTGATTGACGATCGGTTGTTTGGCGTACCAGCCACCCGTCAGTATATTGGAGAAAATAAAATTAGTGTTTTGGACAACAGATCCAAGACGTTAAGAAACAAAATATTTGTCTACTAACCTGGCCTGTCCACAGCCCTCCGAAAAGTGGGGGAGGGGGAAACTTCGGGGGGCTCCCATGTTCATTCTCGGGGGACATTTTAAAGTGGGGGGATAAATTTTGCTTAAAAATACAAAATATTTCCATATTTTCAGGCATTTTTACTACTGTGAACGTACTTTCAAGCTAAAAACAATATTTTAGCATTATAAATAGTGGTAATTAATGTTTAAAAAACAATTTGCAAACAAATAACATAAATTTTCAGACAAAAAATTTTTGGAATTAGTTGAACATGGGGGGTTTCGGCCGAGTGGGGGGGACGGACATGGGGGAAAATCTCACGAACATGGGGGATTTGGTGTGGACAGGCCAGGTAACGATTACTTCAGAAATATTTAGTAACCTATTTGTGACATTTGAACTGGGAAATTTTTATTTTATTATCGAACGAAAATTGCCCGTTCAGTGTTCTAAAAGCTGTGATTTTTGCGAACTACATGTATTATAATTAGTGAAAGGAACTGTGCTACCGTAACGAAAACGACGCGAAATGTGGGTTGCCATGTTGTGCATTGTGAAACGAATTCGTGGACAAAGAGGAAATAGGTGCATTGTGCTAGCGAACAAAAATTACCCCGTTTGGCAATCAGTCGCTCTGCGTTCGCGAACGGAAATTTTTTAATTTGGAATCGGCTATTGCATTTGTTCTCTAACAGTGTTTTATCCTAACAGAGAGGAAGGTAGGCGGCGCAGCTTAGGTTTACTCATGCATTAAGAATCGCCTATATAGGTTGTTGAGAGCGCTGAACACAATGATTTAGTTATCTAAAGTCCAGCATGTATATGTGATGCCTTCGCATAAGTTTTTAGTGGGTTTAGGGTCAGTGAACCGATTTCCAGAATATTATATTTCTTCTATAGTCTGGTTATGTATTGCGTGCAGGGCATGAAGAATTGTTAATATAGTTTGTTCAGTAGACTGAATACGACGGTTTGCTTATATAGCAGTGTTTATTTTTTAGCCAATTCTTTAGCCATGGCTAAAAATTTGTCTATTGGCTAAAAACATTTAGGCCCTTTAGCCAAATTGGGTAAACTTTTTTGCGCTACGAGTCGCCTTTTTAATTAAAACTTAAAAAATTGATAAGCAAAGTTGTTAATATCCACCAACTACTTTTCATAAATTTCCAGGATGCAAATAAAACATGAAATTATCTCACTCGTATGCTAGCTTAATACTAAGTATACTGAGTTCCTGTTTAATGAACATGAAAAAATGAAAATGAACCACTGATTATATATTTATATAGTGTATATACCTGTTTCTGGAACTTGGCATCATAGCACTACAACTGTTCTCAAAATTTTCCAGTGCAAATTGTCTTGATATGACACACATGAGTTCTGGGATTTTGGTTGAAGGATTTTTTGATTGGCTAAAAAAATTCGGTGGTTTTAGTCAATAAGCCATGTAGAAAAAATTACCAAAAAACCCAGTTATATAGAGCCTAATGCAGCTGCTTCATGCGTTGTGAGTTGTTTTGGTGGCTTTAGGGTCTACGAGGGTTTAGTTTTTTTACATGTGTTTAGGGTTCCCGAGGTTCTATGGTTGTATTATATATTAAATAAAGCCAGTTACAAAGTGATTACTCAAAATGACAACTTATAAATGAAACTACGCTCCGCTTCGCATGAAAGATACTAGTCTAATGTATGGGATAGGATCCGAAAACTTTACACTGGTTGTCTGTGCCCCACAACGGAACTGTATTCTTAGTATAATACGGGACGGACCATTTGAGGCCTTTTATCTTGTATTCTTGGAAAATACCGATTTGCCACAATGACCTGCGACCCTACATGCGAGTGAGCACCGAGCGAACTATAAATATATAAAATTTCAAAATAAAATATTGTTTCCCCACGGGCAAGTAGCTAGCCAGCAAGCGGTCAATTGTGGTGAGTGCTCTATTATCAGTTGTATTTTCTTATAAATCATGGTATATAAAGCTGCAGATAAACTATTGCGAAATACTTATCGTAGCATGCGTATGACAATCAAAATGTCATGCTTGCCCTTTGATTCTGTATCATAATCCCGACACTTTCGAATGAACACATGGGGTTGTTTCGTTGTGAAAGAAAAAATAGATTGGATCAATACCGTCGTATTAAATGTCGAGCCCTATTAAAAGTGTCCTGTTTGGCCGCCGCTTCAGTTCACACGTCAGAAAAATGTGATATCAATCTTCTAAAGAAGGGAATTGTTTTTATCAAAAAACATAACTCACTTATCTACATCAATGGTTTTCTTGATCACGGCAACATGACAGTACAGTCACGAACAAAAATAAGTGCATACAAAATAAACGCGTATCTGAGCGAGCATTTAAGCAAACAAATGTCAGAACTATGCTAGAATGTCAAACAAGTGTCGGAATGTAGCCGCGAACGAACAATCTAAAGTTCGCTTTTTGTGTACATTTTTGTTCATGATCGTATTTTTATGTACTAAGGCATTGTGTGTTATTTATATAAATGATTCATAATTTATTTATTAGTATTTCATAACGCTGTATAGCTGCGTTACTTTATCTTGATTGTCACCATATATTAACGTTTGGTTTTTCTCTCAGAATCTCCTAAAATATAGTTGGTAACTCATGATGCTTATTCGCATTCTGTATCGTTCTTCGATTCCATGAAGGGGATTATGAGGGCTTAAGCTGTTGATAGCAGGGATGGCATGTGCTTTTTTGGCTCGTCGAACAGCTTAGAATATCTTCCTTCTTTAGGTATGTAGATCTTTCTAGAATCGAGTAGCGGAACAGGGGTGTTCAACAGTTTCGTCACCATTATGATAGAATCTGCTGTCGTGCCTATACTTGGCCAGAAGAATAGATATTCAGTAGCGTTTCTTATATATAATATATGGTCATTTCACCGACCTTTTACAAATATTTTAATTTTTTTATTAGCTTTACTTACTTGATCTTGCAATAATATTTGTGCTAACGCTTCTATTGTACTCCTTCTCAGTACAACAGCAGGAAACTGTTCTTTTGTTGCTCTAACGTGATTTTTTTGCTTTATTTTTAGGTACGATTGCAGTTATGGGATACTGCTGGACAAGAAAGGCAAGTAATGTATATTGGTGGTGCTGAACTAAGCTATTTTCGTATTGATATGTAGCTTATTGTGGCGTCAAAAATGTGGACAAAGTGGGCTTGTTATTACTGAGAGTCAAGAGGTTCGCTACCTGAGATTTTATTATACATTGATGGGTGCCACATTCGGTCGAATGTACTTACGGAGGAGTCACGAGGTTTGCTACTTGAGATTTTATGCATTGGTGGGTACTACATTCGGTCGAATGTACTTACGGAGGGATATTTGCTACCCGAAGTTTTATCATGCATTGATGGGTACTACATTCGGTCGAATGTACTTACGGAGGAGTCACGAGGTTTGCTACCCGAAGTTTTATCATGCATTGATGGGTACTACATTCGGTCGAATGTGCTTACGGAGGAGTCACGAGGTTTGCTACCCGAAGTTTTATTATGCATTGATGGGTACTACATTCGGTCGAATGTACTTACTGAGGAGAGACGAGGTTTGCTATCCGAAGTTTTATTATGCATTGATAGGTACTACATTCGGTCGAATGTGCTTGCGGAGGAGTCACGAGGTTTGCTACCCGAAGTTTTATTATGCATTGATGGGTACTACATTAGGTCGAATGTACTTATGGAGAGTAACGAGGTTTGCTACCCGAAGTTATTATGCATTGAATTGTACTAGATTCGGTCGAATATGCTCACAGTGAGTACAGTGACTATGCGATTTAGGAAAAGCTGAGATAAAGCTGGATACAGCAAAATGTCTTTGTAGTGAATTTTTGATTCGTCCCAAGTAGTGATGGGCATGGTATGGTTTACCATGTACCCGGTAAAATTGGAGGATAGATATCAGTCTGTCTGGATATGAACAGTCATATCCTAAAATTTCAGACTTTTAGTTAAGCATCTAAGACTGCGTAATAGACTTTGCCATTCACCATCGCAACTCCATTTTATGAAGTATTATGCACCTGAGGAAAAAATCTGGGCTCTCTATTCGCTGAAAATTTCGCCAGGGGGACCCCTGGTTCCGAACCGGGCCTCACGATTTTGCCTGGGGGCATTTTGCTAAGCGAAAACGGTTACAAATCGTGTCAGCAACACTGCCAAAACACTTTTGATGGAGAGAAAAGTGATTTTGAAGCAAATTTTAATAAAACGCTTCAGAACGGAATTTTAGTACAAATTTTGATCAAATTTTACATACTTTGGACCAATTGAAACAAAAAAATTTGCCTAGCGGCAACGAAGCGGGGATGCCAAAATTTTGCCGGGCACCTCTTTTGAACCAGTTGGAACCGAACAATGCCAGGGCCCTCCACCCCCCAATTTGGAGAGCCCAGAAAATAAACATTGTTCTATTGATAAAATGCTTCTTGTACCAATATTTATAATATAAGCTCACCATAAGTCGGTGATTAAGCCTATCATAGCTAATAGTATTTAATTTATAGTGAACACCATTTCATATTATAATTAATCAAGTTATTAGACTCCTGATAGGGGTCAGCTCTCACTCCTAACGTTGGATGAGACCGTAAGCAGGGTTCAGATCAAGCACATGACTTGTAAATATCTTTATATATTGTAGGTTTGCATATGAGTCTTCTTTTTTAAGCTATACTTACCTCCTCCGTGAAATCCTTCGCGGTGAAGGCTGGCGAAACATTTTAACGAAAGATTGAGGCAAATACGGCAAAAAAATTTGAATAATCGGTGAAATGAACATATTGTGGTGGCCGAGATATAAATTTTAGGGGTCACGCGGCGCCAGAATCAGCCCCCTCTCCTCCTATGAAAGACGGGGTGACCAAAATTTTAAGTGACCACCAACTACACTAAAGATGCAGGATTACCCAAAGCCGCCAACTAATGAGGTTACTCCAAATAATTGTGGCAAAGATTGAATAAGGGAATACTTAGTATGTCACTTCCTTGCACCCTAGTGTTAACCTGAGGTTGATGACACGGACGGGTCGAGAATTATTTCCTCATTGTGGGTGTCATCATGCACAGACCCCAACTTCTGCGATTATGTGGGGGTAGCTTGTACCACGCTTTGAGGGGGTATGTGAGACCCTTAGTTTTAGTGAAACATTGCGATCGTCTACAACATTGGGGTCTGACATACGCCTCTCAAAACTTAAGGTGTTATTGCGCTATGGTTTTGCGAATCAGATTATTAAGATAGCCAGCATTATCGCAAACTAAGAAATGAATTGCTGCAAATTCGTAATGTACTGTTCTAACATTGTCTCGTATGACCTTGAAGTGCGCCACGCTATGCGGATAGAAACTTTGCAAAACTCTCATTCAGTTTTGTGTATGGTCTATTTTAAGGTTCAGTTATATAACCGATAAACACACTGATGTCCTGCTTTTAAGCCTACATCGATTATACTGTAGTTACCTTCTGCATTGCACTGGGATGCTAAAAATTTTCGATTTTTATACTAAAAAGCAGTAGCTTTCATTTTTACTTCATGTGTGTATTCGTTTGGGCGTATAACAAGTCTCGGGTATGCCATGATTGTGTTCGATTTATTCGATGCAGAGGGCCGAAACAAATTTTCACTTTTCATTTTCTCAACTATATATATCTGGCGTATCAATAGTATGCCGTGACAAACAGTGTGATATGCATTTTGGTCCCAAAAATAATTCTGACTGGCAGGTAAAGCAGAACAATAATGTATGTCTACGGAAAGTGTGACATACCAAAAGCCGAAATGTTCTTATTAAACATGGATAGTCCTCCACAGTTCTGTTTGCTCTTGAACAGCGAATGAATCTTCTGGTACAACGCGTCAAAATATCTAACAACTGAGTGATTGTTTTCATGTTTTGCTCATTTTCCCATATCAAATATTCAGAACCGAAGGTTTTACATAAATAGGATGTGAAACACATATGTACACCCTTACCGTGAGAGATCGCAGCTCGCTGGTCACTGTGTGATAGTTGCTCGTCTCTGTGTGATAGTTGCTCGTTCCTAACTTGCTCTGTGGGAAAATGAAATTTTGTAATTTGCTCAATGTTCGTTCATTCGAATCGTACGGCATCGGTCGATTGTGACCAGAACGTGTGCCTAGGTTGAAGCTGGGGACCCTGCTCAAAGTTCCCACCCATGTAAAATTTTGGTTGTGTGACGATGTTATTTATCTCTAAAATTTCATCATTGATCGACCTTTTAAATTTCGAATTATTTTTGGATTTATATACTTTTTGTTCTTTTGCTTTCAGGTTTCGTTCCCTTATACCGTCGTACATTCGCGATAGTACTGTTGCAGTGGTTGTGTACGATATTACAAGTCTGTTTCTATTAAATTGCTAATTTTTATTTTCTAACAATGATATCCGATGTCTGGCCTGTCCACAGTTCGCCGAAAAATGTGGGGGAACTTCGGGGGCCCCATGTTCATTCTCGGGGGAAATTTCAGACAGGGGGATAAATTTTGCTTAAAATACTAGACATTCCTATATTTTCGTGTAGTTTTACATCCAGGAATGTATTTTCAAAGCTAAAAACGGCGCTTTAGCATTATAAATAGTGGTAATTAATGTAAAAAACAATTTGTAAATAAAAACATAAATTTTAAGACATAAAAAGATTTTTGGATTTAGTTGAACATGGGGGTTTCGGCCGAGTGGGGGGTGGGTGGACATGGGGGAACATTTCACGAACATGGGGGGCTTTGGAAAGTGACGGTCCACCCACTCCCACGGTGGACAGCCCATGATGTTTCCCCACAGTCTCGGCTTCGCTTTTCCAACGTTTTGTTCCTACCGCACCGAGTATTGTTTTGAAGTATCGACAGGGGAGGGGGGCGTCTCTCACTTGCGTTATAAATTAACTGATTGAGTTATAACAAAACAATGGCGGACGACCGCCATCGCCCCACTCGTTGCCGGACATGCCGCTTTTGGCGAGCTTGCGACGTCCGTTAGTGTGGGGGTTGGACTGTTACCCATGTCGGTGTTGTTTTATAATGATTTTGGCTACTCTGTGGTTTGCGGACAGAACTAACAATATAATATCGAAGAAGTTGAAGTTTCTATCGACTGATTTTGACAGTATTTGGGCTTTTAATAAACAAAAAATCATCACAGTTTATTATGTTAAATATTGTTTTTATAAAACATTTCGTGATACATCTTTCATGGCAATGGTAATAATCTTTAGTAAACAGAGTGGGACTAGTAAGACCTAGTAGCCGAACATAGAAGCCATTCAAAACATATTACAAAATCAAACCTTTCACTGATAAATTTGTTAGGGAATGTCCTGAATTATATCACGTGGCTGGATTGATATAATTCATTCCATAGCTAATCACATTACAGTTGCGAACAGTTTGTAACAAATGGATAGCTGTTCAAAAGCTGTTTGCAAACGGTTTCCTTTTAGTTCTGATCGTTATCGTAATTATCCGAGTATGTGAAACACCTCGAAAACATGGGGGAACACCTATCTCATTGCCAGACAATTTTTTTGTGGAAATTGTGATTAAATCTTACATAAATGCTTATTGACGACGATCTGAATGTGTGCCGATGGCATTAAAACTAGAATTTGTCAAAATTTTAATGTTGAATTTTAAGGTCAAAGTTGCAGCATTCAAAAGAAAAACTGCGGCACCTATGTCAGGGGCTAAAATTCCGTAGTTACTGGAATGTAGTAGTCACGGCGGGCTAGTTCGGGGTTAGTAGCGTTCTCTCTGTATCGAAAACCTTGTGTGTATATATCATCTCTGGGTTGAATTAGCAACACATTGTGGATTGGTTAATTGCATTCCTTTGTGGACTTAAGAAACATTAAAATCAAGACGCTTTTGCACCGTTTCTGGTGCCAATTATTAACAATATTAGCGTTTTTGCTGAAAAATTGTAAATTTTTAAGAGTTCTACACCCCGGTTCACATCCACCCAGTTCGCGCCCACTGGCAAAAATCCGGAGTGCCCATTTTCGAACCAGGGGGTCCGTGGTCCAAAACAAGCAAATGTAATAATTGCTTGAAGACAGATTTACTTGAAATCAGTGTTTTGTTTGTAAAGATGTGTTACTAACCCTTTTATGCCCAAAGAGTCCAAATGAATCTTAGGCGCAACGTTTTGCGTTACGTTAAACTGAATTTATCATATGATGTGCGTTTGAACGCGCGTTGTTCGCGATCGCTTTGCTCAACTGTGCCACAGCTACTCATAGATAACTGTTCGGTTCGCGTGCGCTGTTTTCACGGGTAATAGCGAGATTAGATACCTAGCAGATGCTTGAGTTTGTCAAGGGTTGCACAATATACAAGCTAATTGGTTCATGAAAGAATTATTGCCAATACAGCCAATTTCTTGACTAATTTAAGACGCAAATTCATTCCATCAAACATCTAAATGGATTGATGACGTGCGTACCGAACGCGGCTCCGATGTGATAATCATGCTCGTTGGCAACAAAACTGATCTGGCCGATAAACGGTATGTCGCTGATGAATGTAACAGAGGGCAAATAGTGTAGTGATTTTGGGCAACCGCTGGTTCTTTAGCAGCTGCAATGTGATTTTCAGCGATGTGTTTAGTGTGGAATGTAGAGATGTGCTTGGGCCCATAGGCCTATTATGATGCCGTGGCTAAGCCTTTCTTAAATCGGGGTAAAATTATTGAATCTTGTTGTTAAAATTGTTTTTTAAAATTTAATAGCTTTAGTGTTTGTGTTTCAACGTTTGAGAATACCCCGGTGAGGCGAAAGTTATCGACTGCAACCACGAATGCTACAATTTCGTAAATAATTTAGATTAAGTGAATTTAATATTTTTAATTTTGTCAAGCTTAATGCAATGTCGTGGTGGTGTACCCCGGATCTGGTTTCTCAAAACTTCCGTATGACCTGGGGATTCCACCTAGTTGAACAGGAGACCATAAAATACTCTAACCATCAGAAGACATCAAAAATGTATGATTTGGCAACTGATTATAATTATGTTTACTTAAAAAAGGGAAATTTTAGTGATTAAAATTTAACTTAGGAGCTGTACACACTGCTAATGAGATTCATAAACTTTGAAGGCAAGCCGATTTCTTATAACGCGATCTTCAATCCGCCACGTGAAACGGAATCGAACGCGGCTGATAAGCCAACAAAACATACTGCCGTAGGTTGTCAATACTCGTGACGTGTTTCAGGTAGATGACATAACGAGGCAATTTGTTTTGCACAGCTACGATTCGGCCTGAAGCAGCTTTATTCTGACGATACGGTCAAGCTCGTTTGTTCTACTATGAAGTTGAGGATGGGATTTTTAATTTTGACTGGAGCAATCATTATGTCCCGGTAGTTTAAAACTGGGGTATGTCGCTTTCCTTCGGAGTCAGTAGAAGCATAGCGCATGCACACGGTGTGGGAATTCTTTTTGACGCCAGCTATAGTTAATTAGGTCCAGTAGTTCTTCGTGCAGAGCAGCGGGTGATGACTTAAGTAGATCCTCAGAGATCCCATTCTCGCCAAGTGTCTTGCAGGAACTAAAGTCTTTAATTGCAGACTCGAGTTCTTCCATCGTGGGCACTATAACTCAGGTATACCTAAAACCAATCGTAGTCGATTTATTCGACATTGTTTGCGAGGTTGCGATTCAACAAAGCATCGAAATGATGCGCCCAAGTGTTCAGTTTTTCTAAGGCCATAGTAACAACCTCTCCGATTGGTGTTTTACGAACGTTGCTTACGAGCGACCCTTTGGTCTTTCGCAGAAAACAAAACAGTGTTTTTTAATCGTTAACTGCGCTGGCTCTTTCCATGGTAGCCGCAAACTCGTTCCGGTAATTTTCACGATCTGGCGTTGGCGAATAACGCTGTCAATTCATCAAAAGTTTGCTTTCTGAGCGCGATTTATTTGCCCGAATTATATTGAGTCGCTTATTAGTTATGCTTTGTGATCCGATACTGGTCCAATGTTTTTTTATGATAAAGATCGGGCTTGTGTAGCTCGTCACAAACTCGCAAGAAGCAATTGCCACAACTGGTCAACATTGTCAGTAACATTGCCACAGCACATAGCGCGTTCTATGACAGCCGTCTGAAAAGCTTCGAACCGCATGGACAGGCTTGGTTTTAGGCATGTGATTTGTTTTGAACCGAAAACGAACATCAAGTATAGCATGATCCGAATGAAGTGGCAGTTCCTTCCAGCGAGTACTGGTATGGAGGATCGACGAACGCCACGTTCGACTAATAAGAAAATAATCAATTTGGTTGACTGTTCATTTGTTGGATTATGGCCATCAAAAAGCTTGCGTCGTGTTCTGTTGAGTGACATATTCGAAATAAACAGTTGGCGTGACAATACCAACAACATTAATCGACCTCCATTGTGGTAGCGAACGTTTCCACTAGTAATCTGTTATAATGAGTTTTACGGAGTCACCGCTCATAACTACATCTTTGCGCCTAATATCGAGACACTGTGTCAGGTCAGCATAAAAAGCGTCTTTATCAGCACCTAAACTGGCGTCTGTCGGCGCATAGACGGACAACGAACGAAAGATTTTTGATTTTGATGCAATACGAATGAACGCAATGCTATTATTTACAGTTTGAAGGTCAATCACGAGCGAACGTAGCAATCGCAATACCAACTCCATAGAAGCAATGTGCGCAACAATTATGATACAATTCGTACGCAATTACAAAATTATTAGCGTTCGATAGGTTAAGCACAGTTAAGTTCGAACATCACAATCAGGCTGTCGAATTTCGTTCACACAAGCAACGTCGATGCTAAAACGCTTGAGCGATAAGGTGAGCAGAGAGTACGCACTAGGGCCGAGGAACGTTCCAACATTAAATGAGCTTAAATTTAAAATTCATTTCTTTTTTCTTGCTTCCGGTTGGATGCCTACCATTCGACATAGTAACTTTTTCAAACATATTCCTGGATTTAGGCGGCTAGTTTTACGTGGGCACCACTCGCACAACACTCTTCTTTCCGGTGAGAAACTGTGCCTGGTTTGTGGCAGGCAGAGACCTGCCGGCATCCGGTAGAGTTACAACGGTGATTATCGATCAACTGTGGGCAATCGCCCTTATGTATTTTCAGTTCTCATCAGTTACGAAGTGGAGACACCCAGTTCGTGCCCCCAGGTATAATTTAGGAAGGTTTGGAGAAGACTTTTATCCGTTAATAACTTACTATTTTGTTTGTATTGTTGATCATTTACTTCATGTTCAAAGTGTTGTTGTTGTTGCAGGCAAGTTAGCACTGAAGAGGGCGAACGAAAAGCCAAAGAGCTGAATGTGATGTTTATCGAGACTAGTGCCAAAGCTGGCTATAACGTTAAACAGGTGTGTAATTTAGTTTTTGATATTACTAGTATCTTGTCTTATCCCCAGGGTTGTGAATTCTGAGTGATGAGTATGTAAGTTAAAGAGATATGCATAGCTATGTTGAGCATCGAGTTTACAAAATGAGCCACCGAATACCAGCAACGTAGCTAAAATAGTTGAGAAGATATAAAATGATTATTGTGCTCGCAATTTTCAAGCACATACAGGATGATTTACTCTACAAAATCAGCCAAAACATACATATATATCCCGATCGGTTGCGTAAATATTGCCATTTTCGTGTTTTTTTGGTTCTATGGGACCATTGTAAACTTGTTTTTGATCAAATCCTGCAGCCAAATAATGACAGTAGCAGCACGCTATTTGCAGCCGTATAGAGGAGGAATCGTTTTACAGAATGACTCCGAACATACCTATATGGCTCTGGCTGTCGCGGAGATATTACCATTTTGGGTCTCATGGGCCTTTTAGAACCCGTTATGACAGAAATTCTGCATTAGTAATGCGATATATGCAGATTTATAGAGACTTATTTGCTCTACAAAACTAGCCTAATTTTACTCTAATATCTATACTGGTTGCCGACGTACGGTGTTAAGTAACGTGAATTTAGGCCCCTTCTGGACCCGACGCAATCCCATTTGGCCCGTTTTCCAGGGGATGTTGATGGAATCGGGATTCACGCCTAACGAAAGGGCACAAATAGAGATTTCAAGTTGTCAAATGATCCACAGCGAGTAGTTGAGTTATGCGTGTCACCTCCCAAAAAACAGAAACAAACATCATCGAAATTTACCACTCTGGCTAATGAAAATTCCCCGCTTCGCTCGTTTCCCTAACACACTCAAAATTCAATTAGTCTATAGAATTCAGGCTGGTTTTTAGCTTAGACTTTTTATTTCTCTTGATTACCTAGATTTTCGGTAAAGAAGCCGTTTTATTGGTTTGACGTCGAACGGATCCTTTTGCGCAAATGATTCTTGTTGAGATAGTGAATAAATTGCTTCTGGACGCATTTTGTATGGGACAGACCATTATTCTTCTAAAATTCCTGTATTTTTGTTATCTGTGGTGGCACTAACATCACTCACTATAGTTGTAATGCTACAATACTTTTATTTCAGACCAATGGTATGCATATAATTTTTATGGATGTCTAAATATTACTGTTAGGCTGCCACTTAATTGCTGAAGGTTTTGCCTCGTGACAAACACCCTGATTTATTTCTTGTTTGGAATTCGAGGTTAAATTTTTTGCCGTCTGTTGTACAAAATGAGGGGTATCACTTTCGTCATCTTTAAATCTTGGGACTTTTAAATTAAAAAATTTCAAAATTACTTGCTTTTCAATCTAGGCACCTAAAATAATAAATCATCATCAACGCTGCTGCTAACACAGATTTTAAACATTTTTCGTGATATATCAAACTTTCGCACTGTTCGCACTTAGATGTCAGAAATGCATTGTAATTTTTTGTGTCATTCCGAAGTGGGTGTTAGTTCAAAAATTACACGGGACACATTGATCCAAGGAACTTTATGCCGGCCCCCCGAACCAAAAAACCGGCCCGACTCGATCCCCGCTTTTAAAAGCACAGTTAAGTATGCAGTATGGTATATTATTTTAGCGTTTTTATTAAACAATTCGTCCTGTTACGAGTCAGTGTTGATACGAAATTTTATATGGATTAATGGGTAAGCGTACAGTAGGCGCCAGAAAATCGTTGCCTTTTGGTATAGCATTCAGCAAACATTGTACGAGCTGTAATTTAATTTAATTTATGTCGTGTGGGGTATACGCAATTGTTGAGGCCATAGGTTTTGAGCGCATTCCAATAATATCCATTCCAGGGCATTCCATATCAGTTCAGTCTTGTAGTGACATCAAAAACAACAAGTATAATAATACTATTTTAGTTATTCCGACGCGTTGCGGCAGCACTACCGGGCATGGACGACAGCTCGAGGACACGAACTGAAGATGGTAAGTGGAAATTGATGTTTTGGGGGGGGGGTGAGAGGGCACTATTACTGTTTTATCTGTATCAATTATTATAATTACATGTAATACTAACTTAATAAATGTTGAATTATTGTTGCAAGTACATAATAGTCTATTAGGGATATTCGATTCGACGCTGTACTAGCTGCGTTTATTTGAAGGTCTACCGAAAGATAACTACCCGAATTTCGCTTACAGTACTCGCCACAATTGATTGGCACCTTACACACATCAGCGAAAATGAGGGACCTTCGATAAATTGTTTCGGGTACTGTTTGTAGCCTGCAAATTAGTCTTAATGGTCGGCAAATAATTGATTCAACCTACCATTTCTTAGATCGTCCGGTTGCTTATCTTTTTTGTGCAAGGGATAAAATTTGAAGATCTAAATTTTGTGTGTAAGAACATAAGGTGTTCAATTATACAATCCGTATTTATAGAGATGAGATTTGAGTGCAGAAAGGGGTAATATTAGTACGAATGCATTGCAGTTGGACTTCGCACCCGGACGCGCTTCGTCAAATTTGAGTAGGGGCTAACTCAAGACTTGACTGAAGTGGAAAATTTTGAACAACCGTACATTTTGTGCATCGGACCTATCTTTTTAAAAATTCTGTTAATTTCAGGGTTTACATAACACATTACCTTATAAATCATAACAACGGGAGCTTTGCAAAAACTACTGCACAGGTCCAAGTATGCAGTGTTTTTAAATCGTTTTTACACTTTAGATTTTTAGTTTAATTCTGTTTAATATGTAAGTTAACACATGGATGTATCGTATTGTTTGGTCTCACTAGCTTGGCTTTGCCACTTGCTAGGCGCCTCTGATTCAGTAATGTTCTTCAGATCTAGTCACTGTATAAAAAAATGAATTTAGATCGTTGCGAAATGTTATCACCCGGGCTTTCTAAATCGGCGGAGGGGGGAGGTTGGGCTAGTATTTTCACGTTCACTTCTAAAAAACGAGTGCCCCTGGTTCATAGTCATGCAAACTTATTCAGTTTCCGTCGGTAAAAATGTGACATAACAATAGAGCAAAACTTTTTACTAAAATTCCATTCTGAAACTAAACATTTCATAAATGTGTAAATATGTGCTAAAATGTTTTTACCCTTTATCACAAGCGATTTGGCAGCTTTTCTACACTATTTTAAGCATTTTATCTAAAAACAATGAATCTTGAAGCCCTGTGGGTTCAACTGGGGAGTGGGTGCCCCACATTTCAAATTCGGGCAAGGTTTTCTGAAAATGGAGAAATCACATCAGTGGAGCGTCCGAACAAATGAATTATTCTACTATTACTTGCGAATATTATTGTTTGAGCAAAATAATAATTTGTAAAAATAATCCTTTCATTGATTGTATTTTAGTAGTACCTTTACGACCGCAGCAACAGCCCCAAATGCAAGCCAAGGACGAAGAGAGTGGATGTTGGTGTTGAAACGACAAACCGAAGAACACAGCTACTCAAACAGTTCCATTTTCTATTAGCAATTACGGACGTGGATTACTGCTATCGTATCGTTTTTCCTGATATGTGAGCTGGAAAGCTTCTGTCATATAAACGATGTGACAGTAGTTATTGCCGCGTTCGGCGAGAATCATTTCTTTTTTTTGAAACAAAGCTCAATCCACATAATTAATTCACAAAGTATTTTAGTTGTCAAGCTTATGGATTAAACAACGACTAGTAAGTTTTTGCGGACAACAAGCAAGGACCGAATATTTTTTCAGTTTCTTAAAACTCACACTTTTGAGCTTGAATTTGTGTAAACAGCTATTTTTTAAGACGCTAATACATTGCGTAGTTGCAATTATTTTTGATTGTGTAAAACATAAGACTTTATTACAGTACTTCCTAAAAACGACTGCCTCTCATGGCTCGTTTCAAACATTTTGAGCAAGGAAGTGACTTGCTCAAAATTCTTAATCATTTTAAATGTTTGAGAATTTTGAGCAAGCCACTCGCTCGGAATGCGATAGTTATTTTTAGCGAGCACTGTACATAGGCACAATTATTGTTTTTGTCAGAATGCAACTATAACCGCAAATGATGATTTAAAAATTTTACGAGTTTATACAGTACGCCGCGCCAGAAATGATTGTCGCCTTTCGAGCGAGTGAGCAGTGCTATAACTGGCCTGTCCACAGTGGCGGTGGGGGGACCCCCCACTTTCCAAATCCCCCCATGTTCGTGAGATTTTCTCCCATGTCCGTCCGTCCCCCACTCGGCCGAAACCTCCCATGTTCAGCTAATACCAAAAATTTTTTTATGTCTGAAAATTTATGTTCTTTGTTTGCAAATTGTTTTTTAAACATTAATTACTACTATTTATATTGGTAATATATTGTTTTTTAGCTTGAAAGTACGTTCACAGTAGTAAAAATGCATGAAAATATGGAAATATTTTGTATTTTTAAGCAAAATTTATCCCCCACTTTGAAATTTCCCCCGATAATGAACATGCGGGCCCCCGAAGTTCCCCCCCACTTTTCGGAGGGCTGTGGACAGGCCAGTATAGGTTATTTCGAGCAGAGAGTGAGGACCGGTCATTTCTGGCGAGTACTGTAGTAATAATAATACATTGAGACGTAATTATTTTTACTTCACGTGATAAATAGTTTGGTTTTTGTTAATCAAAATATATGATAAGAGTAAAATTGTTTCTTAGAAACATTCGAATATAGACGTTTTTTCTTTTATTCACAGTTTCGCCCTCGGTACGTTGACGATGTCTGTCTCATTTTTGTATCGCCACTGTGATATCAAGCAGGTAGAATAGCAAAATTTTAAATAATTATAAATAATAATTCCCTGCCTTACTTTACAGGCACTACCGGAAATAAGTTCAATCAAAATAGATGAAAACTTTGTTTAATCGACATGGTGTGAAATGTTGTATATTTGAAATTTATTTAATTGTGCTAAAATCGAAATCGATCGAAATTTCGTTTAATCGAAATCTTATCAATTGTTTTCCGCTGATTTCTGGCCGAAGCTGTTGTACGATTGGGCCTAATACATTACGGCAACTTGAGAGCTTGAACAGCCGCGTAACAACAAAGGAATAGTTATTGTAGGCGACTGTATTTCATACAGATTTGGGTTCCAGCGGTAGAACGAATCACAGTTTTGGCCCTGACAATCTTATTTAACTGACATTGCGGACCTACCCGCTGGGTTTGTCGTTTCGAAATCCAGCGATCTTAAATTAACTGGGAAAGTGTGCTAGGTTGCGCGAATATCTACATTATGTTTACAGTTACAGTCGGAATTAACTGCGCAAAAATCGATCGGGTTCGATAAAACGAGAATCAATCGATTTGTTGCTATTAAGTTAGTGAAGTCTGAACGGAAAATATTACTTGCGATTTGTTACTGTATATTATGGCTAATATGTTATGAGATAAAGGCTCGTGTCTTCCTTTAAATTTATCATGTGCAAGCGAGTTTTGGGACATGTTTGGTGCTTTGAGAGTCAGACACCTGGTTGTTCAAAATTTCCCTTGTCTTTCCTTTGCTAAGTTTGTGCACTCTCATTGTGTGTACCTTAATGTGGTCATACTAATCAATCACTGCTACTGGGAGTTGAATATCTTGTGAATTTGCCGATTGAGCTTATATGTGTAGCTTCAGTGGCGGTACATTACTGTGTTTGAATTTTTGTGCGATTCTGCTTAAATTCGTTGTCGCTTTGTCATTTATTTGTGGTAGCTGTAGTATGGGACAGTAATTTTGCTGTTTTTTGTTCTGAAAGGCATAAAATTTGCTAGAACATTGTATAATCTAGATCAGTCAGATTTGATTATAGTTCGTAAGTTCCTTTAATCGTAATCGATTGAAATTTTTACAAATTTAAAATTAATAGTGCCAAAATCAAAAATAATTGATCGAAATGTGTAGAAATTCCATAGATTTTAATTGATTATTTTGCGCTTATTTCTGACCGCGACTGTATTCGCTAGAAATGAGTGTTATTTCTTTGATGCATTAAAATTTCAAAATTTGTTTGAAATCCGATCGATATTTTTTGTGCGTTTGTGAAAAGTTGTTGAAGAGCTGCTCAACAGTTTGTTTGAGACTTGTTGCGGATATTCGCAAACTTTGTTCGATTTCTGTTCTATGTACGGCCGTCATTATTTATGGCGACTACTGCTGTAGTTCTATGCTAAAACAAGCATATTTGAAGCTGTGAAGTGATAGTTGACGATTACATAATTTTTTTGGAAAATGTGAGATCCGATCGAACTATTAATTTATTATGATGATAGTAGTTGTTAAAACTACGATTGTTCCTATCACGAACCGTTTCTTATCGCTTTAGCCTTGGAAACTTATTAAGGTATACTGGTGGGGACTGGGCTTTTCATTCGCTGAAAATTATGCCAGGGGGCATGAACCGGGGACACCTGTTTTGAACCACGGGGAATCGAAAAATGCTAGGCGGCCCCTACTACCCCCGCTGGAGAGCTTAGGGGAAGGATGGGTTTAAAATTGGTATCAGCAAGAACGTCGTAATTTAAAAATGTTTTGAACGAAAGAAATAGGCAATTGTTAAATAGATAAAAATGATAATGCCTAATTATAGTTTAGTCGTCAGAACGAACTGCTCGCTCGTAAGACGACAGTCAATAATAGTGATCAGTTCCTGCTTATTATAGAGCCTTGAATGATTGTTTTTTTTGACATTGGGAACCTAATTTTTCAGAGTCCTGTTTTTACCTCGATTTTTTTAGTAAACTTGACTGAATCATTTTTAAATTTGTGAATGCCAAAGGAGCTAATTTGAATTAATCATTTGACGAATGCGGTGCTAGTTGTTTCGCTTTCGTCATTATTATCAACTTTTGATGTTTTGTGCTTTCTTTTTCACCTACTACTACCGCTATCAGGATTGTGATAATAATAGTATGTAATTATTGCTTTTTGTTTTTGTTGTTTGTTATCACTATGTCTAACATAATAATGTAAACAATAGTATGCTCGAACGAGCCCGATATTGTATGTCCTCAATCGGTTCGAGCTATTTTCGGTTATGGTCCGGGTGAAATTTGTTCGCTTTCAAATAACTGCCTGAGTGCAATGGTACAAATTAATGAACTACTGTGCCGCCTATATATAAGCGCCGAAATTCGAAGCAGCAGTATGCGATATTATTTTTTTACGATGTGGTTCGTGCCGTCGTCATGCAGCCGGGGCAAAGTTTGAGAAAACACTAGCAGATAATCCATACGCATTCAAGCAAGAGCGTAGCAAGGAATTTTGAAACGGGGGGGGGTCGCGCTCAGAAATGTGAAAGCGGAGTCCAGGAGGGCATGTCCTTCAGTGATGCACATTTCTATGAGTTAACCGTGTACGAGCGGAGAAAGTTTCAATGAAGTTGCATTTCCTAGCCCGGAACAAGAATTGGTATATTAAGTACGCCGTAAACAAGTAAAAATGCAACTGCTCCCAAAATAGCGAATTTTTATGCAAAAAATAAGGTTGAAAGCAATGGTTTTTTAGTGCGAGAGAGGTTAGTTTTAGGACAATTTCCGACATGATTTCAACTGGAATCATTCATAAAAATTTTTGTTTGGTTTTGACCCAAAAGGGGGGGCCGCGACACCCCCAACCCTCCCTGGCTACGCCCTTGCATTCCAGCTACAGTTATAATCGGGTTAATATCGGGTATGGTTATATTCATATTATTTTTCAACCCGATGGCGTCTTATGAACATATGTCCCTGGGCGGCTTCATCGATTTTCGGTCTGGCTTTGTTGTCCGAGCAGGTTCATCTTGCGGCTAATCTGGACCAGTTGTGGTGCAAAACATTAGATGTGCTGAAGTTACATATGTATGAACATACTTTCGTTAGTTGACGCATCTTGTATTGGCATGTTTTATAAATCATTGCGTATTTCCGCATAGCATGCGCTTCATTTAAGTCCCATAATTAGCTAAATGTCCTGTTACAAAATACATGTACATGAGATGGTTTAGTTTGAAGACATGTTATTCTCGCGTCAGGACCTAGCGGAAGTCTGTACATAATATTAGTCGATGGTTAGCAAAGCTAGGTTTGCTCCCGGATTTTATCTTTATTGCTGCAAATAATGCGTGTATTGACTGTATTTCATGGGAGTGCCGCATCCTTTGGATATTTGGAATAGGGATCCACCCAGAACACCGATTAAGTATAATTATTGCTCAGTTACGGTGGCTCTTTATTCTATTATTGCAATGCGTTCTCTTGACTTCTCCAGAAGTGCGGAAAACGTGCGGTACGCTCACACATGTTTCACCGCTTGCCAGTTTTGGAGGTAGGTGCGTTTGAATAAAATGTTGAAATTCCTGTGAATTGTACCGAAATTTTAGGCAGAACATGATTTATGTGCGTGAGGGGGTAATGAATTTTTTTGCAAGAAGGGTGAAATTCGGCACCTACCGCTGTAAGGGAGGTGGGGCGATTTGGAGAAGTAAACTGCTACTTTGTGCATATATAAGTGCATATTTATTGGCTTTAGACGAATGTGTATAGATGTTTATTAATATTTTAACGTTTTGCTCTGGATATGTTTTATACCTTGTGTCAGGACAGTTCTCAAGATTGTCCTTTAATTGCCTGAAGCGCCAATGGGTTTACAATATCCGCGAATTCTGCGAACAAAATCAGTCGCAGCGGTTAATATTAAATATTATTATTGACAGCAGTAAAAGCAAATTTTTCTCGAAAAAATTAGCGAATAGCTCTTTTAAAAGAGTCATTTTGCGCACCGATCGTGGATGAACTGCTTTTGCTTCAGTGTACAAACTGTAAATTCGTGTAATTTAAGTCACTTCGGTTGGCGATGCATTATTTTGTTTACGATAAGGGTACGGGCTTAAAAATTAGAAGTTCTCAGCTCTTTAATTTTTTTCGTTAATTTAACCAATGTAACATTTAGGGGCTTGAAGTAAATGCATGTCAAGGCGTTTGCGATATATTAAGGTTTTTCTTAAGCTAATCTTCTTATATGAGCCTTATACTAAGTATAAGTCGAGGGGGGCTGTCGCACCCCGACCCCTCTCTTTAATCTGTTCTTTTTTATAACGATATAACGTCCCACCACTAAATTAAGGCGGGAAGAGGTTAGTTTGTTAGAAAAGTTCGGTTGATCACGGGCGCACCCCATCACGGATCTGTAGTTGTGTTTATATTGGTTTTATGATGCTTTCCAGGACTATTATTAATAATAATTGGTTTGTGATGTGTGGCTAGGCTATATTGTCGGAAGCTTGGCGGTGTGTATGACGATTCTGTGTTATAATGACGGTCTGTACTGGCTTAGCGCAGTGTTTTGTAATAACGTGCGATTTTGTGTTTTCAGTGTTTAGTCGCTAAAACAGGACACGGTTTGCGTTCTTATGGGTTCATTTCAAGGCATGGTTAATACGAGTGTTTTTAGTAGGTAAATATACAAATCGTTTGCTGCAATGTCTTGTTATCAAAATAAGTGGTCCACTATCTTGATGTGCTTTATAGATATATTGTGGTAGGAACGAAAACTGGTGTTAGACAGCAGTTGTAGACTCCGATTAACATCCTGATTTAATTTACATATCGAGTACTGACGAACAATAATTGGTTTCTGCGAGGTATCGAACCCCTAACGTTCCGGTGAAATCATGTTTATTCACCATTGAGCTATCTCGCAGTCATTGCTCGAATATTCAAGGCTCCTCGCAAAGCGAGCGAACAACAACTCTCGTGTAATAGTGTAGTATACGCCAAATTTACTTAGTACAACTCATTCAAAAGTATAGTTAGTAAGCGCACTATTTAAGGGACAGCTTTGATATAAAAATCGTTAATTTTAGGAACCAGCACACATTTAGGAACATTGCTTTTATATAGTTTGAGGTTGACCGCACCACTTATTCATATGGTTCATTACAACTGCTGCGTAAAATTTATCTAACTTGGAATGGAAATTTTTTATAGAATCTATTTCTGAATATTGTAGTGGCTTGCGAACAATGCTAGCAGCAGGGGGGGGGGTGTGCGGTGGTTTGGGGGGGCTTTGGGGTGGTTGGGGGGGCGCGGGGTGTCGCGTTTTTAGTTACTTGAGCAAAATTCGCAAAAGTATAACCGGGTTGTAAGTTCTGTCAATAACACCGCAATATTATTGAAACTGATATTCCATAAGAGTGAATAACCGAAACACACACCGTAGTTATTGTTTTAGAAATACTGCATACGCCGATGAGTAACTAACCAGCAGGCGAGCTCAGTCATATAACGAACCAACCAAAGAAAATAGTCTTATATATAAACATATTGTTCAACGAATGCCCAACAGAAAATATAATACGAAGTGAAGTAAATGACTAATCCAAATTACATCGCTCGACTAACATGTTTTTTTTTTTTTTATTTATCGGCCTCGTGCGGCGAGATGATCGTGGGCGGGCATGTTTTTTCTGTTGATTTTCTATGTTGCTTTTAGTTATGAACTATAATTCAAGAAAAAATCCCAAAAATCTCGGCCCTAAGCGTGGCTTTTTTAATAGAAAGTGAGAAGGATGTGAGTCTATGAATGTCTGGAGATAAGGAAGGAGAGGGATATGTGTGTTAATGAAGTGGTAGCGGAAGAAGGATGGATCTCTGGAGTGACCTGTATGAGCTCGAAGCAGTAGGCGTCGGAAGAAAGAAGGGAGAAGCCTAGCGGAGGAAAACGAGGGTAATATGGGGAGGTTTCCGTGAAGGATGATGCTTGGATCGGAGGTGCTTGGGAGCCGGATGAGGAAGGAAGACGAGCTGGTTGGAAGACTATAGAGAGAAAGAGAGTTTTGTGGTGATCGCGAAGCAAATAAGTCTAATAGTATGTACGATGAATATAATGTGTATAGAAAGGGGACTGATATAATGTAAAGAAAGAATGATATAGCCTCGTGGGAGAAAGCGAATTCGCGGCTTAGTGATTTCCACGTATTGTTGTTTTCTGGTTGCCTGCGCGGGGGGGGCGCCGGCTCTCGACTGGGGGGGGGCGCGCGGCCCCCCCATCCCCCTGGCTTGGGGCCGCCAGCAGGTCTCTTGCTCTTTTTCTCGGAGGGTAGGAAAATCTTCCGCGACATTACTATCTCTGGGTGTTTTTTGACTTTTTAATAAATAATTACTTACTTAACTTTTTCCACATATGTCACACATGTGTGGGAGTGTTAATCGGGCGTCATACACAAATTTGCAAATTCAATTTGTTTGTAATTCATTAAATATCACAGTATGCCAAAATTTGCTATAATATACACTCTTCGTACTATGAGAACTCAAATCATAAAAATTAGGTTAAACTATGGCTTGTCAATGTACGTCTCTGTACACTTTTGACAAAAAATCAGACGATACTCTCCAATTTTATAATTGTATGATGAAGCTGACGTTTTGCGGAATAAAAAGCCAGCGAATTATTTTTTTGGAAAACTGAAAACGTACAAAGCTAACAATTCACTACACGAAAACGAGGTATAAAGCCTTGATCTATCGAAGAACTCTGCACTTGTTAGATCTTGCCGAATTTAAGTTGTTCTTACTGTAATCTGATGTAGAACATCAGTAGGAGTACTAAAGGGTTACAGACTGAAAGACTATATGTGACTGAAGCTTGCTTACACGAATATGTAATTAGGCTTTTAATATTGTGAACAGCATACACAATGTGTGCTTGACTTACGACAGCTCGTGGCTAATTTAGCCGTATATATGAGCTGTTTTTTAGACGTTTTGTATAAAATGAAAGCTAATTTTTCACTCGGTATAGTATTATTGTATATCCTATCTACCGTGGCCAGAGAGGCAGTAGTGATGGTGTGACATAAAAATATGTAGAAAGCCTATGTCAATAAAATTAAATTCTCATGAAATTTTGTAAGGCGATAGATACTGATTTGTTCAGTAATCAGTGAACCAAGGTCTGGTGTACCAACTGGATTACCCTACAATATAGGGAACTTAGCTTAGGCTAAGACTAAAGGCTTAGTATATTGAGAGCGGCATGGCATGCATGGGGCAATGTAACATTTAGGGGCGGAAGCGAAATGCATGCGATGCTGTTCTCGATATACTGAGCCTTAGTCTTAGCCTAAGCTAAGATCCATATATGAGCCACGTACTAAGCCTAAGTCTGGGGGCTGCCGCCCCAGAACCCTCCCCTCTAAGCTGTTCTTTTTTCTAACGTTATAACGTCCGCCAGCTAAAGGTGACATAGGCCGCATACATTATACTTCGGCCCCTAAAGTTGATATGTGGCCGATCCATGACCAACAAATTTTACGAATGAGGTATAGCTACGTGCGTGCATTTCTCAAAACAGCTAGATTGCATCGGATGTAACGTGAACACGCCTCAAGGATTACTGTACTGATAACACCAGATTTTATACGTCTCTCACATTCGACGCTCAGCGCTAATACCTTTTTGTTTGAAATTTCAGCCAAACTTGTGTTTTAGCTAGGAGTAGTTGATACGTATATAACAAATTTTACCAATGACAATTTGAAATGCTGCAGTGACAAGGCTCGGTATTTGTTTTTGTTTATTTATTTGTTTGAGCGGCACATTTATATATGTTGCTTTGTTTTCGCGGTATTATATTTTAACCCAATTAAACTTTACCAACTTTGTGCGTTATTGTAGAGCTTTAGTTAAATGGTTTTGAGCAAGATTTGAGCTGCGAGCAGCGGTTAGTATTAAGTGTATCATTATAGTCTTCATAACGCGCAAGTTAATGTATATCGTGCAATATTGCGCAATTAGGACTTTAACCCCTCTTTGTATAGAGGAAGCGGCTCACGCCAGCTGTTGTGTTGTCTAAGAATTGTTCGGTTTTTTATCGAAAGAATAAGAACACACGTGCAAATAGCATCAGACGAATTCGTTTGGCTAATGTGGCGTTCACGTTACAATGTCCCCGCTGTTTGGAACTTTCGTCCGCCTATAGTCGCGACCCTTGACCGTGTAGACAGCCAGGGTGGCACCCATGCTGTAAATCAATTGGCGAGGGTGTATATACAACACAGCCCTAGCAGCTACATGTTTTTCCTTACTGTTTCGCGCACACCCTTAGCTGTGGATTTGACGCGAATAAACTGTGCCTGACACCGTCTGTATGTAATGTGGTTTATTTTTCAACTGTGCTGTGTAGTTTTCCTTAAATTGTCGATATTTGTATCTTGGTCATATGAAAGTTGATGAGATAAATTGTTAATTAACCGAACTTGCAGTAGGGCAAATTAAACGTGTGGCATACCAAACTTTGTGTAAACATTTATTATACAGAATTTTGATTAATTTTTAAGCAAAAATCTACCCGAAACGTCCGAGGTTGTAAGAACCACGGTTATCATAACTCTCAGCGGTTGTTTTGTTTCCCATGCTACGTAAAATAGCATTGGGATTGAATGGATAAGATCTTTAAAATTCAGCCTGATTGTGTTCTTGGGACACCGCTTTTGTTTGACAGATCCTTTTGCTAAATAACTATATACATGCCGAAGCAGTAAAAATTATTTTTTCAGCATTTCAGAGAAGATAGTTTTTATACGGTTACTAAGTAACGGGTCCAGGTTTGATTAAAATGGTAATGTTACTGATGCAGGTTGACACTTTTGCACTAATTCGTGTGATACATTTGCAGGAATTTTTTCAAAATTTCTGCGTCCCATTATGAACCCAAAAAATCGGGAAAATTTTTCGGTATAAACGAAGCCGAGACGGATGCTGAGTCGCACCAAAATATTATCCATGTGTCTTAAAATTGACCGATTTCGTCCGGGTGGGCTAAAGGAATAGACTGCTGAATCACAAGAAGAGTCGATTTTTCCTTATTATATTTTAATTTTTAGGAATTGTGATTTTATTTCTACAATAGCCATGCTGGTCTCCGTTTAGTTTCAGACACTATAAAATTGTTGCGATATTTATATTGTTTAGCCGACATGGAACCTCATTCGACCAATAAGACGTAAGTTTCCTGTTTAAGTATTATTTAGAAATTATATAAATGTGGCCCCAGCAGGATTTCATGCCCCCGAGGATTTCGCAGGTACCTAATTGCTCCCAAGCAATTTTTAATTTACCACAGGTCGGCCACCAGCGATTTAAATTGTTTTGGCATACATCGAATGGTATCTTAGGAAATGGAGATGACGGAGATACTATTAATATTGTAATTGCTTTTTCGGCACATGTCACCTTTAGGGGCAGGCGTTTATAACGTTAGAAAAAAAGAACAGCTTAGAGTGGAGGTTTGGACCATGGCTCATATAGGTATCTTAGCTTAGGCTAAGACTAAGGCGTATGCTTAGTATATCGAGAACGACATGACATGCATTTCACTTCCGCCCTTGAAGGTTACATTGGCCGCCTTTCCGTATTTTTTATAAAACCAATAAAATGACTCCATGTCTGCTCAGAGGCGCAGGTTTGAGCAGACAAGTGAATTGTTATTGATCAATAACTAAAACATCAATAAAATGACTCGATCCTGCTCAGAAGCGCAGGTTTCAATGGAAAAGTAAATTCTTATTGAAATATAACTAAAACATCAATATGATGACTCGATTTCGATTCAGAGCGCAGGTTTCAGTAGACAGTTAAATTCTTATTGAACAAAAACTAACACATCAATTGACATTCATTGTTTGGTAACGTATTATATACAGGTCATCAAGATATTGTCGATATAGGTTTTCCGGTAGGCTGAGTCCAGTGGTGTTTTTATCTAGAGACCAGTGTAAATGATTGATGCGTTGTCATTAGTTTCCGATGGGTTTAGGATTTTCAAGAGGTTTTAGGGTGGTTTATACATCAAACACAGCCTGCTGCAGGTGATTAAACAAAATGATAAGTCAAAAATGAAACCACGCTCGCTCCGTTTCAACACCGCTTATGAGATTATTACTGTTGGTTCTGGTTTGCGGTTTCAACCGATTTATATAGAATTATTCAAAGTTGGTGCGCGCTGCTAACTTCAAATAATCCCTTCGGCACTTTTTTTGCCTTTGCAATAGTATTTGTTCCAGCAGACTCATAGACTATTAATAAAGCTTAGAAGAGCACCAATTTTTACAGGATGTATCGAATATTTATCATAATAGGATTTTACAAATAAGCATAAGGTCCATTTTTGCATGAGCTGGTGCTTCACCGGAGGGAAGAAAAAATTTACCAAGATAAATTATCCAAGATAGAGCCCGAACATTTGCGAAGGTCACGAACCAGGGACATCCGTTTCGTACCAGGCGGAACCGAAAATGCCACAAATCTCAGGACACTGTTCCGCGAAACTAGAATATGTTTCGTTAAGTCGGCCGTTACATTATAAGTATGTATCATGCGTTCTAGGACATTTAAGTTTACAAAGCCCGTTGGCTTGTCGGCTGAGATTCGATCGAAATTTGCGATTTCGAGCTCAGAAAATCAAGAACAGGCTACCCCAGGAACAAATACGAGATTACAGGTACGTCCTTCCCAGATCGATTGCAATATGCATTGGTTCATTAGTGCTTATCCCAAAAGTCAAATGACCGTAAATTAAGTAAATTTTAGACTTTAAAGTCACGTAAGCGATTATGTAATTAGTGTAATACAAAGCGACTCGAATGGCGAAACCGTTGTTACCGTTGATTTTTCAAAAATAAAACTAAGCTAAAAATTTTTATGATATAAATTAACTAGCATTTTTCTCCAAAATGTCGGATTACATTGTGCGAAGCTATAATTTTCAGTGTTCTGCTTTAGATAGAAGGAGCATTTAGATGGCAAGACGTAGATAAAACCATCATGTACGTTGTTTTGATCAGCTAAGTATAGAAAAACCAATATTTATTTTTGATATTATGTATCTCATATTATATTTCAATGCTGGCCTCACAATATCTTCAGAAATAAGAAATAATAAAAAAATTAGCGAGCAAAAAACAAATGAGGGTAGTGAAGTTAAATTCCTATCATTTAACGCAGCAGTTGACATCTCCATTTCAAGAACAGAACCCAAAAAATGTATTATAGCTTGTTAATTCGTCCACCAGTGCTCCAAATTGATGCTTACTATCCTCAGCCAAATTCACGGTGTCTACTAGAACTACAGTACTCGCTAGAAATAACCGTCGTAGCTCGAGCGAGCCCCAAGCAAGTGACTGGCTCGAGATTTCTAAATGATTCAAATTAATAGTAAATTCTAGTTTTTATTTATTTCGAATTTATTTTCAACAATAAGAATAACAAATTTATTTCGAGCGAGTCGCGAGCGAACGACAGTCATTTTTGGCAGGTACTGTAGTGCAAAATTAAAATTGGTTGTGAGAGTTGGTAAGACTTAAAAGACATTAGTTCTTGAACAGTTGTTCAGTTGCTATCCGCGGTTTTCGGCGAACGGATGGCGAAAAATTAGGCTTTATTTATAATTTGCAGGTAACGCATTGTCTTCTGCTGCGATTTCGTAGAACTATTTTTAGCATATTTTGCCTGATTTTTCGTACAGCAATTAGTATTCGACGCAGCAGTACATAGGGCATATTATTGATGTCGCAAGAGAATATTGCGTTTGGGCATGGTCATTCAACCAGAAATTTGTAGCATGAGGGCACCAATCAGATGTAGTGAAACAGTCAGTACTAATCTGGGATTGGAACCGAATACCGGGTTTCCACATGACACCTAATTTGGAAAGATTAGAATTATAATAGCGATATTTCTGTTCGATCTGCTAAATAAAATACAGTACACGCCAGAAATGACCGTCGCATTTCGAGCGAGAGAGTCTCGAGCGAACCGCGAGTGAGTGGCTCGCTCGAGATTTTGAAACTGTTTAAATTAATAAATTCTATTATTAGAATAAATTTATTTCGAGCGAGCCGCGAGCGAGCGACGGTCACTTTTGGCGCGTACTGTAACTTCTGAACATAGGTTTTAATATAGGCCGCGGTAATTTTTCCTGTATAAATTCAAACGTGACAATTTTTATTACTAGTATTATTTTGTCGCATCACTCACTTTCAACTAATTTTAACTCCAAAATGTGAAACTGGTTTGTATGTATCTGTAGCTGAAACGCAGTTTAGCAAATTTTTAAGCCACTGAAGGGCTTCATACTTAATGATGTACGGATATTAGCTTAGCTGTTAATGTATTTACAGGACAAGCATGGCTCAATAGTTGGGACATCGCAAACGCCCGACGGTAAGACGGGTTGAAATTTTATAATTATTATTGTGTAATACATCGTTCAAGCTCTTGTCACATTGAAGGTATCGTGCGACCGCAGGGTGAGCTGATGTTTGAAGCTAATAATGATAGTTGTTTTAGGATCTTATAAAATGTCGGCAGAGGTGGGGTTCGGATATATTTGTCCATGTATGTGTGTGCTATTATACTATTGATGGGCGTTTTCATTGGGAGTCTCTTGCAAGGGTCCTGAGATTTTTAGGGAATTTGAATAGTTACAGTGATAGAAGGTTTAAATTTCGTACGGACGTTTTGTATGCCTGTGCAATAATTTGTGAAGTTATAGATGGGGAATAGTGTCCCCTTTTAGTACGCCTAGTACTGTACGGTTACAATTAGAATTATATGCTCACAAATCGAATGAAGCTTAATTCGATTTCGATCGTTTTTGTTTAAACGACAATTTAATGAATTTGTATTGCATTAAAATAAAAAAATTATTTAATAATGGTTTAACGAAAATCGATTGTTTGCGTTTTATTATAATGAATTTCGATTGCGTTGAAGTATATTAATTTAATAAAGATGTTTGTTTGTGTTTAATTAATGAATATCGATTATTTAATTTAATTTTAATTATGATATCGTTCGATTTCTTCTGTGTTCGATTTTAATTCTGTTGCAATAATTATGTGTACTTAATTCTGATTGTAACTGTAAAGTTCTTTTACGATTTCGAGAATCGGGTTTGTCATACTCTTTGTAAAAAATGGGATTGGGCTGTCGAAAAGCGATGATACGAATAGGGTAAGCGAGTTGGTTGCTTTGTCCAGTGGGATATTTACTGCGGTGCCTTTGATTGCGAACAATTTAGGGTGTACCCTGCTTTGATTTAATGGCACTTCCCATTCACAGAGCCATGTCTGTAGTACTTGAGTCGCGATCAGATCTATAAAGTAACCGTTTACGTATATATACTTGTAATGGACATTGGGTTTAATAAAGTTGTCGTCTAAGGCAATTTTAGTTAATTTTTATATAATTTTTGGAATTTGCTAGCTGTTTTGACTGCTGTCAAAAACCTGTGTATAAACTGCAGACGTAAGTTTGTGAGTGCGTCAGATTTGGATATACGAAGCTGTATCGCAGTGATTTAGCTTCGTCGAAACTATTAGTAGTATCTCGCCAGCGATGGTGAAGCGGACCGAGCATGGCTTCATCTGTAATTGTCATTATGTAATCACATGTGACTGGCTTTTTGTGTGTTGATGTATATATTACCCTAAAACCTTCGAAGCCTTATAATGCTGGTTTTTGCAGGAGTTAAGGAATTCCACTTACGCATAATTGTGCCAGTCACGCCTAACATATATATAATAGCTTATCTGAAGACGCAGAAAACAGCGCATAATGAAATAGATGACAACTACTGTAACAGATGAAAATGTTTAAGTAAATTGGGTTCGCCGATAGTCGACCTTAAGCCCCTTTAAATAATATGGCATAGTCATGTTCGAATCTAAGATGACCGAACCATCGTATTCAACCTACCGAACTACCTACACAGACCGTTTTAAATATTTTAAATGCAATATAACCAAAAAGGAAGCAAACTGTTCTTATTTAATAGTGCCCTCATAACAATGAACACAGGCTCTATATCATTGCCGTTCTTATTAGGTTCCTGGTCCGCTAATAAGAACGCAAAAATTGGGGTCCGACTTCGCTCTGAGGCAACAAAACGGAACGCCTTTTATTCTAAATAAGGGATGCACTGTATGAGCAAGACTTAAGGTGCGCACATATAAGAACATCAGCTTATACAGCCCAGGCGTTGCCAAGCAGTGAGCAAAAAACCTACTTTGCCGTTCTTATTAGCGGACCTCACCATACATGCTGGGCATAGGGTCGTCGACCTTAAATTCATTGAAAACACTGAAAAGGTGTGATATATTCGTGCTTGTCTCTACATAACCGAACCTTCGAATTCAATACACTGAAAACCTATAACGATAATTTTTGATGCTATATACGTGATACATAACCATCATCATTGTATTGGGCATACCGAGAAACCATTCGTGATGCCCTGAACGCAATACATAACCCAACAAATGAATATAAACTACATTTTGGAAACCGGTTTCGTCGACTGCAAAACCCTTTGAAACCCGTGAAAGGGTATAATCAGAGCGTAGTGTAACCTAGTGGAGATTGTGTGTTGCAGATGGGAAAGCTTAAATTCCGTCTCTATGTGTGGGTGATCGGCCATAACTTCATTGGGCTCGCACGAACAGGCATAGTCGATTTACCGTGTACATCCTCGAGTGTTTTTGATTTGAGCTCTGTGCGGGGTCAGAGTTCAAAATGAGGGTTTTTACCCAAATTTAGTACCCTTCACGGACGGAAGGTTATTTTATCTTAACTTTCTAATTTTTTCTCTGGTTGCTTTGATTTCATAGTAAAACGATAAATTCTGATGCATCTTTTTTGTTTTTCAATTAAGGCTCAGGTTCTAAAGTTATGTGGTTTGAAGTATGGCACCCTCGTGGTTCCTCGTCCCAAAATTCGAAAATTTGTTCTGACGTCCTGGGCGGCTGAAACGTTTTACTTGGGGGTTTTCGGGCATGGGAAACTTATAGTCGGGGTCGGTTTTGCTCTGCGACCTACGTTTCCACGGGTATGGGCGTATAGTGCCTCCATGGAGCCTCGACCCAAAACGGGAGAATGATTTGAGAGGAGCTGAGCCTCCAAGGGGAATAAATTTGGCTAGCGGGAGTAACCCGTAGCCCTCTTATACACGCCAATGGTCTAGATAGATAGAGAACTATAACATGCAGTACTATTCGGCGGTTGGCCGAATCATTTGTTTTAGATACGTCGAACAGAGAAACTTTTTATTAGGCGTTATCTAACCTTAAAATGTTCAAAAAATTAAGCTGCTGAATGTCTGCAATATAGAACTTAAGCTGTGGCACTGTAAGCAAACGTATTCTTATTTCAAAAATGCAAACAATAATCGTCATTTGGGACACGAAGTGTTTAACGCGAAGCTGAAATTTCCATCGTCCTAAACTCCATAGCTATTTTTTGGCCTATATATTACGTAAATTTGGCGAATTATAGCATCCCATCAGTTTTTTTACCACTGTGTTTAAATTTTTTTACGTTTGTCCGTAAGCCGCATCATTTGGTTCCTTGGCTTGTGCAGTGTAGGTACAGTTCTTCATCGACGTTCTTCAATGAAATGTATCGTCTTATTCTAGCTTGAGATGAAATTAGCGCTCTATTAGCGTTTCATTTAATCCATAATAACGTATTTTACCTGATATTATATTATAAACTCTTAGTTATATTGACGTTTCGTCGTTTCAAAAAGTGTTTGTTGTTTTTGCCGATCAAACAACAGCAAATTGGCTAGGTTCGCATTTAATCCGTAATATGAACGTATTTTTACAGAATATTAGATTACAAACGTTTAGCTATCACATCAGGGGCGCAGCACCCGGGGGGTCCGGACCCCCCACTTTTGGGTAGACGGGTCCGCACAACAGCAGACCACCCATTTTTTGGAAAGTTTGCCCGTTATTTTTTAGAGTGTGGAATTATTCGCGAAATTAGTGTCCAGACAGATTAGTGTGATTAGCTTTGTGTCGATCTCGTAGCGTATACTAGTTATATATATATGTATATGTATATATATATATGTATATCATATTTTTAGGCATTTTATAGATTGTGTTCTTGTATGTACTAGTTAATTACTGAATACGTATAGCTACAATGCAGAAGAGTATCAGCGATCTCTTTTCCGGCAGTCGCAGGAAAATGGTAGAGTCAGTAGCTTCCGAGCCGCATCATAAACAGGTTAGTTAACCTGAAATGAAAGGACATTACATCCTATTGATTTTGCAAGTGTATTTTAGTGCACCGTTGTTCCGGAGGTTAACTCGGGATTAATGGCGAATTAACTCAATTTACTCAAATCTTTAAGGGAAAAGGATTCCATCTCACATACGCGAAAGCGCAACCACGTTTGAATGCATTTAGTTTCGAAGACAATTCGCATTGCGAGTCATCCTCAAATGCTTAGGGTAAGGATTTCGGGATTTTATTAGTGTAAACTTGAAGCAAACCAGGTTAGCTAAACCAAGAAGCAAGCACATATGCATCATTGCATGCAAAGCTTAACTTAGGCAGATAAAACTGATTGTCCTTTCGTTTCTATACTGACAAAAGACTACGTTCGTAGAAGTTTATTTTGTCATAAAAATTGGGAATTGGTAAACTATTGGACGACTGTTGAAAAACTTATGAAAATTGGGAATTGATAAATTAGAATTATACATTTGTTTTATTCGGCAAGGCAACAGCGCGGTGTCGGTTATTTACTACATGTAGAACTATCCATTGGGTGGCTATATTATGTACAAAACAGAACCGGGCTCTCACGGATAGTATTTCTGCTTCTCAGTCAATGTATAGATTTTGGCGAGATTTTGGCACTGTCAATTTTCAGTCATCAGACGAACGTCAATTTTTCTATAGTGAGTACTTTCTGCACAGTAAGCTACTAGTACACAGTTATGTTTTAGCCTCACCTGGATGAACAGAACAGTGCAACTGCAGGGCCTAAAGAAGTGGTGTTACCGCATTGACGCACCGGGAACGAGTACCCAATGTACCGCTGAACGTGTAGAGAGCGCGCGCCGAGTGGATACTGAAGGAACAACTGCTGAAGGTTCTTCTTAGTTTTTATTTAGGTACCAGTTTATTGTTAAAAACCCCGCAATCTGCACTGCAACAGCAATATTATCTAGCGGCTTTGATAAGACTTTGCTACCTTGTTAATTCCGATCACAGGAAGAAAGACAGACGTTTTTCCCTAAGCTTTATCAAATATAGTTTTGGATCATGTATACGTGTCAAGTTTTCGACATCATATGTGTCACAACAATTGTGGTGTAGTATGTGCATTTTATATCCTACGGCGACTACCTGATCAAAGCGAAGTACCCGAAAGGGCACTGACTCCAACAACCACACGCGCTATATAAAGTTATCTACTATAACACTTTTTACTTTCATCAAGAGATTGTTTTACAAAGCAACACCTAGACATTTTCCGCCACCGTTCGAAACTATCTTTCTATTTCGAAATATTATTTAGATCATCAAATACTGCTGCCCAGTGTTGCGCAACATCCGTCGGCAGATACTATTCCTGTTCAACGGATTCCAAAGAAAGACGGGACATTCAAAACATTATCTTTTCAACGCCAATGGTACCAGGCATACCCGTGGCTCCATTGGGATACTACGTTACAACGTTTCCTATGCTTCACCTGCACCAGTGCCCAGCAGCGAGGCCTACTCGATATCGTAAAGACAAAAGAATTGACATTTACAAGGCATGGGTACGGCGGAAACTGGAAAAGAGCCTTGGAGAAGTTTCGAAAGCACGTTCACTCTGACTGCCACATGTCTACCACGTCACATCTTCAAATTTCGTCAACACCGATTGATGCCCAGGTGTCTGATTCGAATGCCAGACAACAGGAAAGTAATCGTCAAGCATTGCTACGCATCGCCGAAACTGTTCGATTATGTGCGACGGCAGGAATTGCGCTAAGGGGCCACGAACACGCAGACGCTAATTTTCAGCGGGTTTTGAAAGTTCTTAGGAAAGAAGGCCCCGACTTGGATTCGTTCATGAAGCGCTCCAAATCCGAAACGTTCCTGTCTTGGGAACCTCAAAATGAACTTTTACGGATCATGGCTCATCATATTCAACAGCAGCTTATTGCCGATATCCAGTCGTCACCTGGTGGTTACTTTAGCGCTATAATTGATGAAACCACCGATGTGTCCAGCTCGGAACAAGTGTCTGTTTGTGTTGGATACGTTAACAAGGCGCCGGAACCAGTGGAAGTATTTCTGGGTCTGCGGGATGTTTCGGCAACAACAAGTGAATATTTGAGAAAAGTTCTGACTACGGTTCTTCTGCAAATGGGCCTTCCCATCCAGCAACTCCGCGGACAATGCTATGATGGTGCAGCGAATATGTCGGGGGAATTTAAAGGTGTGAAAGCAAGAATTAAGGAGTTTGCTCCAAAAGCCCTATATGTTCACTGTTTCAACCACAGTCTGAACTTGGTTTTGCAAGAGCCATGTAAGAGCATCATCGTGATCCGGGATTCACTACAATCTATTCATGATGTTGGGAAATTGATTGGAGAATCTGCTCGTCGTATTAACATTTTGAAGCAAATGGCTGAACAGCTAGGGGTCGAGGAGGTTCATGTACCACATGTCTTGTGCCCAACGAGATGGGTTGTACGCCGTAAGCCCTTGTCGCGCATGAAAAATAAAGACCAATATGGGCTAGTTCTTGCCACTCTTGACGAAATCAGTCGCATAACCACGAGACAAGAAGCTGGAGCAAAAGCTAGCGGCCTACACAACCAACTACAAAATGCATCTATTTACCTGGGCATTGTAATGTCGGAGCTTGTGTTTTCAAAAACGGAATTTTTGGCCACGAAGCTGCAAAGCCCGCAAATGACAGTGAATTCTTCGCGAGAGTTGGCAAAATCAGTTGTTACATCATTACAACAGTTTCGCACAGAAGAAAAATTCCGTCAGTTGTGGGATGACGCCCAAGAAGCTACAACACAACTTGGGTTGAACCCGCTAGTTTCACCCCGTTTGAAGAGAGTTCCGAAGCGTATCGAATACGCAGAGACGTCTTTCGATCCTGCTGCTCTAAAAACGGCGGAGGAATACTATCGGCGCATATTCTTTCAGTTTCTGGACGTTGTCACGAATGGTATTATGGATCGCTTCGACCAACGAGACATGACGGTATTGCAAAGGCTAGAAATTGCACTGACTAAAAAGGACGCGAGCGCACTTCCAAACGAGTACCGAGATGACATAAATATAGAAATGCTTCAGCATGAGTTTGAATTGTTTCGCTGGCCAACGGAGTCTGTGAGTCAAGTTCGCGACAAACTTGCCTCATTGGATGCAGCAACTCGAAGTATATATGAACAGACGACAAAACTCGTCCGTTTGATTCAGGTTGTGCCATCGACGAATGCTTCATCCGAAAGATCATTCTCCTGTTTGAGAAGACTGAAGACGTGGCTTAGACCGTCAATGACGCAATCGAGGTTAAACCACCTGGCTTTGCTCCAGACTCACCGCGAAGTAGCAGATGAATTGGATCTAAGGCTAATTTGCAAGGACTTTGTCTTCAAGGAAAATAGAGTCAGAGTGTTTGCAAACTTCGAATAGACTGACAATTTTCTGAACCAGTATAGCTATTCTGTCACAACTTTTCGCTCATTATTTTGCTATCATTTGCTTGTTTATTCGATGCACTAGGTTCGTGTCAAGCACTGGGGATTGTCAGTATTACGAAATTTCAACAGTAAGTTGGACCCTCCACTTTTGATGACCCTGCTGCGCCACTGTATGACACTGTATAATAATTAACGTTTCGTTGTTTTAAAAAGTGTTTAATGTTGTTTTTGCTGATCAAATAACAGCAAATTGGCTAGGTTCGCATTTAATCCGTAATATGAACGTATTTTTACAGAATATTAGTTTACAAACCTTTTGCTATGACATTGTATAATAATTAACGTTTCGTTGTTTTAAAAAGTGTTTAATGTTGTTTTTGCTGATCAAACACCAGGAAATTGGGTAGATACACATTGAATTGACGTTTGGCGATATTTAGCAATTACTAGCGCTTGTGTCGGGACGTTAACTTTACAAACATGACTATCGATGATTCTTAAGGTGGTATGCTCAAATGAGTGTATACATTGGTGTGTTAATCCTTTTTCAGCCCAGAATGTAAATATACTCGTCGCTAAGGATAGACATAATAAAGCATATAATCAGGGATCGGTTTACTCGGCAGCTAGTTCTACAAGCATTATTGGGGTTAACCGCTGGATGGATTTGGTTCATATTTTGTGTCTACAGCTCTACGTGCCCTTAGTATCCTCAGTGTATCATCCATATTATCCCAACACTTTCCCCTACACCGAATAAGGAAGCTAACCTAAGTACGACTTTGAGTCATTACCAGTGTTTTAGTTAGGTATAGTGTCTTTATAATATGATTTGCGAGTAATGATTTATATGACTTCTGTATTTAGCCCATATAGCTATATATATTTTCCACACTTTTGCCTCATCTGTTGTCCAAACATATGTAATATATTCACAATGATCAAGTTCCAATACAGCCAAACAAAGGAAAATATTAACTATGCAGATTGCCCAGTGATACGTTATAATTCGAGTTAAAAATTTTCATCTTGACAGGATTTTTTTACAAATGCTTGTAGCAGCTATTTTACCCATTCTGAAGTCTGCGATATATGTTAGAATTAAACCGGTCCAACTCATGGATTATTTAGAAGTACTTATCTGTAAGCATGGCCAGCATAAATTGCGTCAAGCACCAGCCAGTGCGCTTGTAAACTTTCTAAATTTGTCACATTGGAGTAAAGTAACATATGTGCAACGCAGCCAGAAACTGCATTCTTGGTAATGAATTCTGTATAATATTTATTGAAACTGTGAGCAGTATGACAGTTTATCTCACTTGTAGCATTATGATCAGAAAGCTATCGTCATCATAATCTAGCTGACGGACAAATGTTGCCCAACGGTAGCCTACACAATATCTCTGACCACTGATCAGAAAATTATTGTATACCTTCTTATATTTTCTTTTAGAGCCATATAAACCAATAATTTCAAGTTTCGTACGGAATAACATGAACAGGCGTATGTCTAGTAAAGGACGGCGATTGGAGACAGAGCCCAAAGTGTTTAGTCTACTCTCCAATAGTTAAAACCACATTCAGTTTGACGCAATTTACGCAAAGCAGTATAGTGGAAAACATTTTTATTCTGGGTGTCCAAAAACCAACATATTGATCGATAAATAAACGTTATTAGCTTCGTCAGTCTTTACAAACTTCCAGAGAGGCAATAATGTCATCGCAATACATTAAGTTTAATGTAAAAGTTCTTTTTAATACATTTTATATCCACTGTACCTTCATTTCTTCCTTCATATGTTTACTCGAAGGCTAGGTTCCGGATGCGGTTTCTAAACGGGGGGTTCCAGCTGCTGGTTCCGGTTATTCCCTGATATTTATATGTGTGTTTTCGTCATGTCCTTCCACATTGCCTCTCGCTGCATAATAATATTACACTGATAAATTATCCTTGGCTACATAAAAAGACAACCAACTACTGAACATTTTCGAGAACCCGACGGTCATAGCAGAGCATCATTGGTAGTATAACTATCTGCTTTTGTTCGATTCAATTTATATCTTTTCATTCATAAAGCGAGCTTGGGAAGTGTTGACAAAACAATAACGAAGTATATAATTTGTTATTGGCGAAAATGAGCCGATATGCTGATAATGACGCTGGAGATTATCCCCGTGGATCAGGATAATGTTTATGCAATGGTTTGTCCAAAAATTGTTTCGATGGAGGAGACTAGACAGTAACACCGAGTGGTAAGTACAAAAGAAGCGAATAAGATTATCGATTATCAGTAATATATAAGGTTATTATTTAGTGCGGCCATTTAGTGCGGTTTGGTAGCATGGAATAGTTTTCTTATTCGAATGTACATAATACAACCCACGGGTTTTGTGTTTGTTATTGTATGTATGTGAAGTCGGATGTTTAATATTTGTATTGTGGCTACATAGCGAATAGGCATTGGCGGCCTCAACGATATATTTTTCAGGCCTCAATGGCTTCAATGAAGCCTTCCAATGAATAAAATATAATTAACAAAAGCCAAAAGTTGTGTAATAGTTTGTAGGGAGTAAATTTGACTTGGTTGGCATATTGTCCCCCTCCCTTGCTAACTTGGTTTCAAATGTTTAGGTAGTTTGGCGCTTTCTTACCAGCACTTATTTTGCTGCATTGGCAGCAGAGTGTTATGCAACCGATTAAGTTGTTCGGCGTTCTTTGTAGTTCAGCCTTGAATAAATTTTTGTTGAATTTTTTTCACGATAAACTAGCTAAGTCGAACCGAACGAAGCACATGACGCTGACGAAAATAACGAATATCCAGTCAGCGGTGGCCTGGTGATGGCTAGATTGGCGAAATTTCGCTGAAATAGCTGATGATTCAGACTGACGTCCATCCGGTGCTGTCAGCGTTCTATCAACGATTTGATCGTGCTGGCCAGTCGAGATTTGTGAGCTGCTCGGGGGCTTGGCTTTTGCTGTTGTCGGGTGCTTCTCGTTCAACGGGCGACTAGCGTCCGGTTTTGCTTCAGTTGTTACCTTGTTGTTGTTCGTCTCATCTATGGCGGCGGTCAACGGATGCAGGCTGATATTATTTGTGTCTATGCGTGCATCATTGTTGCTCTGTTTTTGATCGGTAGCAGATGAAAGAGGTTGGTTGTTGTGGCTAGGAGTCGTTTCGAAGGCGAGCGGCGAAATTTCGTAAGGCGGTGGTAGATTCGGCTGCTGCCCAGCAGCCGTCGCGATTTGATTATGTCCGCCCAGGCCTAAAATTACCTGGTTCCAATATTTAGACATTGAAAGTAGTTTGGCCGGTTCGGTTAGATACGAATTGTAATCAGCATCCGTCGGCTCGCTGTTTGGCACCTGGATACTACTACTATCTTTGCTGACGTCAGCGGCGGTTGCCCCGGAATTCCTTTGATGTGAAGTGTCGCCGTGATACAGTTCCTCTGATTGACGACTACTGGCTTGAGCATTTTGTTGCCGTCTTATTTGATCCTCACGTACGGCGATTTCAATCGGAACAAAAAATGTATTCAGGCTTGTATCCTGGGCATTCGGATTCCAAGCATCAGCGGTGTGCGATGGCGAAATATTGAGTTCCACTGGTGGATCATTATCAGTATCGCTGTCGCCTACTGACTTCGCACCATCGTGGAATGTGTTAGCATTTACTCGATGAGCGGGCCGGTCCGTAGACCCATGATATTTGTTGTTGTTGTGCCCGGAGGTACGATGTTGGTGGACTATTGACGAGGACCGATTATTATTAACACTATTTTTGGTGTCAAAATAGCTACAGGCGCTCGGCAGTCGGTTCTCAATCCCGAGCCGGACGAATAGGGAGCGGATATTGCGAAATGTGGCTTCGAAGAGGTCTGCGACAAGCTGGGCAGCTTCGAGTTGACAGTAGTGGCTGGTCAGTGGAACGATGCAGTTTACGGCGTCCCTAGTTTTTCTGAAATACAGTTAAATTGAAAATTGGCGAGTAAATATTGTGTTCCAATGTACATATAAAGAACTTATCATGGATTGCTATCTACGTTTGTATCCAAGGTATGTTGTTTGTGTCCAGTTCGCTGACGTGCTACCATTCACCAAATTAATTTGATTCAGTGATTAAGTCAGTAGAACACTATAATTTTAGCTACATTTCTTTTTTTACAATGGTTGTGTTATTGTAGTGGAGCGAGCTAAGCGCACAGTCTTTGTTCTTAGATGTGCAAAAATTATTATTGTTTGCCTGTGTACGCATAACTCACGTTTAAAATGGGGGTTTCCCATGTTATTTATTCGAGCCTTATATAATTGAATTGTGCACCTATCTTTGTGTTTACGCTGTGCTCAGGAATTTCCGCCCAATTTCTATCGGAAGCAATTGCAAACTGGAATTGGAACATTGTGATTTTGGCCTTTTGGGATCCACTCCACTTACATATTCGACATTTTAAGTTATAATTCTCCTCAGAAGCTTTGGATCAGTAAATAATATATTAGGAGCTACAACTCTGTGTACAATAGCTGTTTTTGATGCGAGTGCAAAAGCTTTTGCACCCACGAAAATAATATGCTTGTCAGCTGCTGATAATCCCGTAACCGCTGGCTCGGAAATTATTTAAGGCCCACAAATAAAACAAAATTAATCATGTTTTTTACACAGCGCGCAATAAAGGAACAGCTTAGTCGTCCTGTTGACTGCAGCTGAATAAAAGGAATCATGGAGTCATCTAGTGTTTCTGACCAACGTGAGCCATCGAGGTTTTGGACATGGCCAAATAAAGGGGATCGCCATGTCTTGTAGATAGATCCGGCTAAATGGAGCCACATTGTTATTTCGACGATATCGCCACGTGCTGAACATGCAAAAATAGCGCGCTAGAGATGGCCACTACCCACCGGTTAGTCGCTAGATGCAAGCTCAAGATGTGAGCATGCACTGGCCCTGCCCGCGGGTACCCCATACACGCGCATAGCTCATAGGACGCGTACTGTAGTACCAGCCTTCAGCATTTTTCATCACGAGTTCTGCATAGGTAGACAGGTGGATAATCAGCGCATGGGATAGTTTTCTGTGCTCCAGGTACTCGGCTAAAAATAGACGCAATCCGCACATAATTGTTGGAGCTGCAAAAAGTAATAAAAATAGGCAAAATTGTGGAAAAGCCAGCCAAATTGTATGTAAACCATATATGTTGATGATCCGAGGTCTCAGCACGGGTAGCAGGGATGGGCGGGTGTGAGGAGGTCGTCTCAGACGAGAGACACTTCAGGGGGTGTTGAAAAATTTGACGACTACAGTTTTGCCCATTTTACCTACACTTTGCCGATATTCACCCTACTTTTTACCAATTTTTGGCAAAAAATTTCAATTTTCCTCGCGTCTTCTACAGGTGTGTGGGGTAGTGTATGCCCTCAGAGTGCTAGGCTAGGGGGTTCGAGGCCCCAGGGTGTAGCCACCACCTGAACCATTGCTACGGCATTTACGATTTGAACGAATCAAAATGTCAATAACAATACAATAATATTTCAAACTGACACATTCCTAACTTAATATGAATAGCAAAGTGCCTGCTTGGGGCGCAATTTTTTAATGTCTTGTCCTCTAGACCTAACCTTACTCAACCGTACACATGCATGCTCATAGAACGCAGTAGGGTTACTTTCTGAAGCGTCAAAGCCCCTCTTCCTTGGCGCGGAACTCCTCTCCCCATCTGGATGCGCCGAAGGCTCCGCACTTCTACTCTCGTTCCCGGGCGTCCGCCCACTGACTGATCTCCCTGGCACCTCGGACCTCGAGCATGTATGTTACACACTATAATAGCATAGGTGTCGAAGGTCCGTCGATTATGGTGGTAGACTATCGGCGAGGAGAGGTCCACAGAGAAGGCAGGGGCTGTTACCACCACGCCAATTTTACCCAATTTTTGTCGAATATTTGTTAATTTTTTGCTAAAATTTTTCGTCGCGGGTGGGGGGGTGGGGTAAATATTGCTCAGAGTGTCCGACCCTTACGTGGAGCAACCCTCTATTGTCACCTATGCAAAATGGTGACCGCTATACGCGATTGTCTTTAGTCCTGGAGTTTGGAGCTCAATAAAAAATTCGGACTGTGTACTTGCAAAATTTGGTCAAAACACTCGGTCGGAGCTGGCTGGAATGAAAGTTAGTGAGGAAGCGGTGAAGTTCGCTCATTGCAACGTTTTCGTGATGTTGGCATTGCTGCGAGATCTGCGCTTGTTCACGCTTGAGGCACACCATGTTGCGTTTGAACTCTAAAAAAGGTAAAAGTTTCGACTAAAAACAGGTATATATTGTCGATTGGAGTAGGTGAATCGCAAGATTAGAGGTCCGTCCCCCGCTCCTCACTTTTTACTCACGAACGTGAAAAAATTACCTGATGGGGTTATAAAAACGTCTGCTTTTAACCTCCTCCGGCTTTATGCCGGTCCTGTCCACTGTTGAAGAGCCCTTGGGCAGGAGAGTAGAGAGTGGACATCAGGGGCGGCCCGAAGGGGGGGGGGGCGCGGCCCCCCAATCCAAAGTGACCGGTGAAAATTTTAATAATATGTCCCTTATTATGTTGGGAATTTTCAAACCGGATGATATTTGTGAAAATATGTGGAAAAATTTTCGCGCATGGCGCGGTTATCCAATTATCCGGTTATCGCCTAGGGCTGGGCACTGATATATAAAAACTACGGACAAAACAACCTCGCAAAAAAATTCGTCTGCCCCCCCAATGAAAAAGTCTGGCTACGCCACTAGTGGTTTCTAAATTTTGTAAACCAGTCTAAATCGGAGTAAAGTAACATATGCGCAACAATGCCTGAAGCGGCATTCTTGGTATAGAACTGTATTTATTGAAACTGTGCGGAGGAGCAGTATCACAGTTTGTCTCATTTATAGCTTTCTGATCAGAAAATCATCATCATAATCTAGTTGACAGGTATTAGTTGCACAAGGTTATACTGAACATCCTTTCGCACTACTGATCAATAATAATAACATACCTCGTGAAATTTCTTTTGAGAACCATATAAACCAATAATTTCTAGTTTCCTACGGAACAAAATATGACAAATGTCTAGTAAATGGAGGCGATTGGAGACAGAGCGAAGTTGTTTAGTCTTCCTCCACGTTAAGAGCACATTCAGTTATAGTTTCGGTAAGGCTGTTTAGTGGAAAGGATTTTATTGCTCTGGCGGACCAAAAAACCGGCAAATAAAAATTTTCTTGACCGTCAAATAAACATTATTAGCTTCCTGAGCATCTTCAAAGTAAAATCGTCAATGTCGTGTGAAAGCATCTTCAATGTAATGTGAATGCTTTTAAATTTCGTCTTAGTATGTGATCGGCCATAACTCGGGAGCGACTTAACCGATTTTCATGACCTTGGGCTTCTACCCGGCATAGTCGATTTACCGAGTACACCCCCGTACGTTTTTGATTTGAAGTCTGTTTCCGGGGTCAGAGCTCATAATGAGAGTTTTCACCCCGTTTTAGTACCTTTCACGGAGGCAAGGTTTTTATATTAACTGTTGCATTTTTTCTCTGGTTGGATTTATTTCATAGTAAAATGATAAACGCCGATGATTCTTTTTTTCGCTTAAGGCTCCTTTTCCGGAGTTATGGGGTATGAGGTATGGCACCTTCTTGGTTCCTCGACCCAAAATTCTAAGATTTGTTCTGACGTCGTGGGCGCCAGAAAAGTTTCTTTTGGGGGATTTTCGGCATGAGAAACTCATTGCCGGTGTCGGTTTTGTTCTACGATCCATGGTTCCGTGGGTATGGGACTATGGCACCGTTAGGTATAGCATTTCGACGTATGCTGTCGAGAGGTGATTGGCGCAAAATATTGGATAAAATATAATTGGATATAATAAATTTAATATTGGATTAAATAACGCAAAAAGCGTTGGTATAACTATGCTTCACTATGCTCTGCAATTTTGATAGTTACTAGTCTTTATATCACTGACTGGCTAAAGTAATAAATGCTACAAAATTTTGAGCAGTGTTCGCACATTAAAATTCACCGAAAGGGCAAGAAATGTTTTCAAACTTTGATGAAAATTTGCGATCAATATTTAAGCTAAAGGTTTTAGCTTGTGAATGTACTTTTAAGGGCGTGTGCACAATGCATCCTATCCAAATTGGATCTGATCCGAAATAGCATGCACAATTTTTTCGGACCCAATCAGCTGATGTAGTGTGAAAACAAACATATATGTACATATACACGCATACGATAGCTATAAAATTTGGTCATGTCGAATTGGATTGTATGCAATTGGAACACGGCTTTAGGCATATCTTGTGAGTGATTTAATATTTTTAGTTTCATAAATTTAATTTTTTGAAGATTGGTTTTTTAAAACATTTTTCAACATGCTCGTATCCGAAAATCTTTGATCACATCGTAATTATATAATCTTTATACAAAAGTTACCGTTCCAATTGGCGACGCATACGAAGTGTATAACAGCCCAATTTTTATGAATCAGTTCGCTGACAACCGCACTCGAGCAGTCTCGTTGGACGCATTTGTTCAAAAGCCGATATTGTCTAAAATTATAAATGAAAGAAAATGTGTCTTTATTTATTTAGTTTTAACAAGAGTGCATTATGTAAGAGTATATATGACACTTCCGTGCACTCACATATTAGCTCGTACTTGATGACGCGGGCGTTTTCGGCCTGACCCTTCATTCCCAATTTCTGGGGGGTAGCTCGGCCCCCAGTTTTTTGGGAGGGTCGGTCGGACCCCCAATTTCTGGGCGGGGGTTGGTTTATAGGCAGCTGCTTATGAATCAACCCCACCAGAAATTGGCAGGGGTCTGACCGACCCCCAAAAAACTGGGGGGTCCGAGCTACCCCCCCCAGAAACTGGGGGGGGGGGGGTCGGGGCATCTCGACCTCCCAGAAATTGGATGGGGGGGTCAGACCGAAAACGCCCGCGTCATCAAACACGGGCTAATATTGGAAGTGTAATACTCTTCCCTAACGCACTCTTGGTTTTAACGATTATAAATATATAAATATCAGGCAGCAACCGGCATCGAAATTTTAGCCGGAACCGGAATTTAAAATTTTTTTGCCAGAACCGAAACCTGGCCTTGTTAATAAGGTAAAATAAAAAGAAATATTGATAAGTCTTTTGTCTGGAAGGGGTGAATTATGAGCATATAGGGTTATTTAACCGGTTAAACACTAAAGTTTCGTTTTTTTAAACGTCATTTGGTTGGGTCGCTGGCCTTGTAGGATGCTGCACGGGGCTATAAATGCAAAATTTTAGCTACAAAATTGTGAAAGTGTGGCATTATTTCAATTAGTTAAACGTTCATGGCTAGATGGGGCTATAGATTTTCCCATACGAGTTGTTTAGTTGGCTATGATTAATGCAATTGTAGTTACGTCGCATGAACCCAATTCATTAAGTGCTACAAACAGCTCTACAAAGTAAAAACTTTTTTACTAGCAAGCTCGCAAGTTACTAAGCAGGACCCGTTGGGCTGTAACTTAAATAACGGTATATACTCTAAGCAAATTCTGGACTACAGAATATATATTTCAAAAATTATAAATGTGTGAAAGCTTCATTGATTAGCGTTACTTATTTGTGCCTTACATATAAACTGTGGAGAAAATGTGTGTTGAGAAATGAAAAGAGCTAAATAAAGGTACTTGAACACAGGTTTTGTGTTATACAGATAGCATCAAGAATAGTGTTTCAGTTATGGTTTAATTTGTTGGCTACTTGTGACAGGAAAAACAAAATGCAAAACTTTTATTGTAAAATATGCCATGCAGATATTCAAAAGACATGAAACGGAACTTCGACTCCGACAAAAATTACCCGGAACCGGGATCCCGGTTACTTCCTGCTAAAAATAGAATAGAATGAATTTCCGATTTGATATTAGTAGATCAATTATTTTTCACTTGTAACTAACTATAAAATCAAATGCTTGCGCAGCCGAAGAGAAATTTTTTTGTTCATATTCTATAAGGATAGCAGATGCAGAGTTAAATGGATATTCGGGGAGCTTAGAAAAACTGTTGCCACAACTATTATCTCATGTGAGGTTTAAAATTTCACCAATTTAACACAAGGAATACATTTTTGGGACCCATACGAATTTTATGGATCCCAAAGGAAAAAAATTCTTGTAAGCTTATTCGTTGTTGGCTAGCGCTACTAGGCTGCGCAATGCCAGTGTAGTAGGCTACGTAGTGACAGTATCTCGTCTGTAGGTTTTCTAGGTCCGCGGAGGAGCAGTCGATCCTGACTCATTTGTCGCAAACATTTCTATCCACTATGGTCGTATCACATTTTTAGCTTTTTTTACTGTCATAACTAATCCAGAACGCCGTCGGATGGAGCCTGGTCCCATCGAACTCAGAGACTTTGCATACAAAATGGGCCAGCGATTTACTTGGTCCAGCCCACAGAAAGAACTATTTAGTTTTAGCGTTGTGAATTTGTAAATTTTGTTGTGGCGTCAACATGTAAGGCGCCAGAGGTATAATAGCCTAGTCCTTGGTGGTGTTTCTCAGCGGAAGGGTGGGGTGGTAGCGCCCGACTCCGCTATGAGCATGCATGAGCACCAAGCAGCTTGTATTCCATTGGTATTAGCATACTTGTGGACCTATCAAGCAGAGGCGACGCCAGCAATTCTGGAATGGGGCTCCAGTCCCACGGTGAAGAGTGGGTGTAAGGGATCCAACAAAATTTCTTGATTTTATTCATGCACAGTTGCCTAATAACGATAATGGTCTACAACTAGTCGGTGCACACAGATAATGTTAGCATAATTAATATATCAATACTTATTAATATGTACACGCGGATTTTTGCTTAAAGTTGGTACCATTCGAGCCGACAAGGCGGTTCAGAATTTTTGTTACCAATGGTCTCCCTCGGTAGCCAAGATTTTCAAAAATGTAGAATTTCATCTATTGAGTGGAAAGGTGTCAAAATGATCGAAACCGGTTCGTGGGGTAACGGTTTAGGCTTAGGTTGTTATTACCAATGGGCTCCCTCGGTAGCCAAGATTTTCAGAAATGTAGAATTTCATGTATTGAGTGGAAAGGTGTCAAAATGATCGAAACCGTTTCGTGGGGTAACGGTTTAGGCTTAGATTGTTATTACCAATGGTCTCCCTCGGTAGCAAAGATTTTCAAAAATGTAGAATTTCATCTATTGAGTGGAACGAGCTGAGTGGAAATGTGTCAAAATGATCGAAATCGGTTCGTGGGGTAACGGTTTAGGCGTACATTGTTACGCTTAGCTTATGCGTTATGTTTTCACCTAAATGGAAGTAACTCCTTTGGTAACTATTGGTAATCCAAAAAATTCTGTAGCCCAAATGGGCATTTTCAGAACTTCCTCGTCGGGCTGAAAAATATTGTCGTTGTATATTCAAAACTGAGCAATTTAGCGCATGGTGGCCGGATAAATCAAAGGTCCATTTGTCGAATCACTAAAGCCCTAACTAAATGGTGCGCTATTTATCATCTTTACTCCTCAATCAACCGGATTCAACGTCAACATCGTTAACTAGTACTAACGATTGGACATACCGACAAATAAATTTAAATCGCCGCCGTTCTTCGCGGGCAGTCGGAGCCGTCGAAAACAAATTTTTCCACGAAAATTCAAGTACATCGCCGTGAAAATAGTCCGTGGCTGTGCGCTCATGTCCACTCTCGTGGTGTTTCAAGTTTCCGCTTCCGATTAGCCGGTTTGAAATTGTATGATCCCGGTCCAGGTCCTCGCTGTCCGCGGGCTCGCTGGACCAATCGTAAGGATAGTATGTGGCGTCTGTGGAACGATAGCGACGTTGTAGTCCCGCTGCAAAGTGTCGCATACACGGAAGACTGCACGTTGATTGATCGTACCCGTGGGCAAGTGATGGGCTGAGTAGTAGTAATAGCAGAATCGACGAAGCTGTTGATATGTAGTATGGTAGCGGTAACGTTTTAGCTAGATTCCTTTGAGAGCAGGGGGTAAACATTAATGGTATGGGAATGCATAGCTCGACCCGGATCAACATCTCCACTGAATGTTCGGGTTCAAACGCGTCATATTGTGTCTATCATATATTATATACATAATTCTCCAAGGGAAATAGATTAAATCAGTATATATTTTGAAAGATCTAAAAATGATATTGTGTTATAATAGTAGATGCGAGAATAATTTTTTCACAATATGGGATGGAGTATCTTAAGTTTCTGTAGTTTCTTCAAAATTCCAAGTCCTCGTAAGGGATTTCTTTTATGGGACCGAAGTTAAGACTGAAGTTATCCCTCCACGCCCAACTACAACATTTTTCAGTATTGGTTAGCTGGTTCTCACGGATGGACTATTTGTTGGTTATCGGGGATCGATATGAGCTACCGATATTTCCAGTTCGATAATCCTGGCGACATACTACATACGTGCTTATTACTAGCTTGTCCAGGAACGGGTTTTTTCGTTCGAACGAAGACTCTTTTCAGTCGAAAAATTGAGTCCCAGTGAGCTGTTTGTTATGGTGTACAGATTATAAGAAATCCAACCTGGCCTTATTGTTGGTATATATGTTAACTGCTGGGTTCAGAGAAACGGGGTGGAAGCGGTCAAAACTGGGAATTGATATATAGAGACGGGAAATAACGAGAAAGAAAAAGGACATTTGATATCAAAACCGTGAAATTGCTAAAAACCGGGAAAAACAGGAAATTTATCATCAAACTCTGGAAATACATTTTGTCTCATCGTAATTCTACAGCTAAGAATTCAAAAGGAACCTCGCTATGCGAAACTCTTTTATCGAGAACTGCAACTTTGCTATAAAATGTTTTTCTAACATTTACAATTTAGTTCCGTGCAAAGAGACCTACGGTATTTGGCATTTTGGGGTCTTTTTAGATGGTGAATATTGAAAAATGGATCGCTAAAAACTGGAAATTTGATCAAAAAACCTAGAAAAACGTGAAATTGACAGCCGAAAAATGGGGGCAACCCTATTTGTATAAACATATAATACAATAATGTTATGGTGTCAGTGTAGGAAAGATCTTTAAATGGCCGACAAATGACCATATCATCGTTTCGCCCGAGGCTTTTTTATGATACTAATATGACGACTGACTCTGATCCTCTTCTAGACATTTTTATGCACGGACCCTTGACACTATTTGTACTTAGTCAAAAACTAAGTTATTTGAAATGTGTGTTTTGTCTACCCGTAATGCGATGCCGAGCGCGCCAGAAGTCGAAACAATTAATCAGGCTTTAAAAAACCCTCATATGAACTGGCTTGAGGCAAGAAAGTCGAATTGGATCGGACATGGTATGGACACGGTTTTCGAACCTAGACCGCTGTCATAAATACATAAATAATATATACAGCCCATGTGTCACTCAAAAGCTATTATGGATTGGTTGTTTTCAAAAACGATGTATGACTTCTATGTGATATGGTTCAATAATACCTATTGAGGGTAACAGGATGAACACGTTAAACGTTGGTCAAAGTGGCTAACTGAGTGAGTTTGTTTATTGTTGTTCACTTGGGTTGCACATGTGGCCCCGAGATGTTTTGATGACGGGTTGGACTACCTAGGATGATCATTTTGCGACAGACCCCATATGAGATGTTCGAAAACGCGGCCATTTTCCCGGGTGCCCATAAAATATGAGGAATATGATGCTGCCTCACTTTTTTATTTGTATGTGCATACGACTGCAGTGTTCGAGGTTCGAGTTAACGAGATCTACAACTGAACAGCACTTGTTGTACAAATTCATGGATAAGGACGCAACGCAGTATCACAGAATACGATGCTGCCTCACCTTTGTTATTTGTATGTGTATATGACTGCAGTATTCGAGGTTCGAGTTAACGAGATCAACAACTGAACAGCAGTTGTTGTAGAAAATCATGGATAACGACGCAACGCAGTATCATAGAATACGATGCTGCCTCACTTTTTTATTAGTATGTGTATATGTCTGCAGTGTTCGAGGTTCGAGTTAACGAGATCTACAACTGAACAGCACTTGTACAAATTCATGGATAAGGACGCAACGCAGTATCACAGAATACGATGCTGCCTCACTTTTTTTATTAGTATGTGTATATGACTGCAGTATTCGAGGTTCGAGTTAACGAGATCAACAACTGAACAGCAGCTGTTGTAGAAAATCATGGATAACGACGCAACGCAGTATCATAGAATACGATGCTGCCTCACTTTTTTATTAGTATGTGTATATGTCTGCAGTGTTCGAGGTTCGAGTTAACGAGATCTACAACTGAACAGCACTTGTACAAATTCATGGATAAGGACGCAACGCAGTATCACAGAATACGATGCTGCCTCACTTTTTTTATTAGTATATGTATATGACTGCAGTGTTCGAGGTTCGAGTTAACGAGATCTACAACTGAACAGCACTTGTTGTACAAATTCATGGATAAGGACGCAACGCAGTATCACAGAATACGATGCTGCCTCACTTTTTTATTTGTATGTGCATACGACTCCAGTGTTCGAGGTTCGAGTTAACGAGATCTACAACTGAACAGCACTTGTACAAATTCATGGATAAGGACGCAACGCAGTATCACAGAATACGATGCTGCCTCACCTTTGTTATTTGTATGTGTATATGACTGCAGTGTTCGAGGTTCGAGTTAACGAGATCAACAACTGAACAGCAGTTGTTGTACAAAATCATGGATAAGGACGCAACGCAGTATCACAGAATACGATGCTGCCTCACTTTTTTATTAGTATGTGTATATGACTGCAGTGTTCGAGGTTCGAGTTAACGAGATCTACAACTGAACAGCACTTGTACAAATTCATGGATAAGGACGCAACGCAGTATCACAGAATACGATGCTGCCTCACTTTTTTATTTGTATGTGTATATGACTGCAGTGTTCGAGGTTCGAGTTAACGAGATCTACAACTGAACAGCACTTGTTGTACAAATTCATGGATAAGGACGCAACGCAGTATCACAGAATACGATGCTGCCTCACCTTTGTTATTTGTATGTGTATATGACTGCAGTGTTCGAGGTTCGAGTTAACGAGATCAACAACTGAACAGCACTTGTTGTACAAAATCATGGATAAGGACGCAACGCAGTACCACAGAAACACACGTTTTAGTCCAGTATATACCAAGGTTTTGAGATAATCATTAAAGCTAGTTAACTGCTTTTACCAAAAATAGTTAGCATTCAAAGGGACAAGCAGTCGTTTTTGAAATATGATACAGATAATTTCATTTTTTCTTCAATTCCGATTGCTTCTGATCGTGTGAGATGGATGGCGCTCAGTCAGATCAAAGTTATTGTTTGAAGCGAATGTAAGAGCTGAATGTTTTGAAACACATTTGAAACAGCGACCCACACTTAGCGAACAGCTGGAATAGGGTGGTTATATTCGTTCATACAGTGATTATGATTTTCGTCCCAGTTGAGTATTATTTGACGGCCCTTTCAATTGTCTGTTCCCACCATTGAACAACCTGTTTGAAGTTTAAAACAAACCAGGTCATCATGTACAAACATGGCCAATAGTTTTACAAACTCCCCACTACAACTTACAAGCTATTTCGTGTTTTTATTGGGAGTAGAATCAAAGCTGATGCGAGAGACAAGCCTGGCGCTATACGCTAAACATCAAAAGAAAGTGTTTTACATGGCCCAAAAATAAACTCCAAGTACTAAAGATTAATTAGACTAAGCAGCTTTTGCTTTTACGTTTTAGATACGGCAGAGCTTTTCGATCCCATTGTTAGAAATCTACATTGCCTGCGTGCTCTAAGAAAACCAGAGTTGAAATAAAACAGAAAAAAATCAATGAAATTGTCCTATAATTAGTTAGAGTCCGCTGCTTTTGGGGCGACTGCGTCGTTGTGGTTAGCTAGTATGTAGTGTAGAGCCGTGGACGTGTCATGCGAGGCACGCCATCTGTTTTTGACATGACCTCGGTCGAAAGCACGGATCGTTGTTTGCTTTTCGAGAATTTTCAGCCATCCAGTACTACGCCTTTTGGTCGTTAAACCTAGTTCTTTGGCAATAAGGTCAGTCTCAGTCTGGTACGATACAAACGTTGATTTCTCGAGTAGTAAGAGATTGGGGAGTGTTGACGTTAAAGCTAGATAGAAAATACCTCTACACTTTTATTCTGGGGCTTCAATAATTATTGGTTTCTAGGTATTGACAAATAGAGGCGCACTAGTTAGGCAGTTTAGTTACTGATACGATTTACATTTATCCTGCTGAAATATATGATGCTGTCAAGCTTCCCTATAACATTGGAAGCAAAACTTGATATGACTACCGTGTTAGGTCAAAAATTTGATGTTCAATGGTGGACCCAGAGTTTATTAAGTTTAGAAGTTTAGGCTTAGCCATTAGGCAGGAGAGCCAAAATATTATACCCGACATTAATATGATATCCTAAGGTGGAACTCGGCACAAAGTCCTAAATAAAGCATTGCTTATTTTTTGTGGCTGGCTAGATTTTTATCACGATCGTGAACTGCTAGATCGTTCGGGTCCGGCGCCAAATTTTGAGGCATAACAGGTTTGCCTGTGTTTTGCTAAACGCAACAATTTAGGTAGGTTTATATTTTGATGATAAAATTAGCTGCCTGGCACTCGATCACTTGAAACTAAGTGCGTTTTTGGTTATTCCCATCCATAATATTAATTAGCAGCAGGTTTTTGACATCGAAATTGATTAAAATTCCTCAAATTCTTTGTCCTAAACTACGTTTTTTGCCAAGCGAAAATTCTGGTTGGGGCATTGTTTTTTTTCATTTTTATGCTGTTAGATAGAAAGATGTTATAGTGCGAGTCAGATAGTAGGTTTTTATAACCTTAGTCAAAGGTTGACTATCAACCTTAGGCTTATAAAAGACCGGCTAGTGAGTCAAAACTGGAGCTAACGTTTTTGAAGGACACTTGCAGTAAACACAAATCAAGTCCTTCGAAACGCGATCTCAATCTACGTTTGAAAATCTACAAGGACACGCTTTGCTGGAAATATCAATAACCGCGCTTCCAATTTACATTTTCCATGCGCTTAGAGCAAATTCTGTTTTGAGTCAAAGCTGTTGTTGCAAGGGTTGATCAGATAAAAAACCATTCCTCCTCCTTGTAAAGATCGTTCGAACTCATCTACGAGCCTGAACAGCAGGTAATGTGAGGCCGTATAGACATAATAGCGTAATTGGCAAACATCAATCAAATATCAAGCAAGATTCCGCCATACTGGTTGGGGTTTCGGCGAAATTAGAAAACACAATGAAACGGTTTTCCGAAAATTAAAACCAAATATTGATCAGAGTTATAATTTCAAGTAATTAGGAAAAATGTAAATAATTTTGAGCTAAAAAGAAAAATGGCTGCGGAATTTCTATAACTCCAATTTTAAAAATTTTAAGACTTTCTGATATTGCTGTAACCAATAAGGTAATGCTCATGATGGCTAGTTCACTATGAATATCCTAGAACCAGAAATTGGGTAGGTCTGGCGCCGGGAAACTACGTACGCGATCGCGTAGTATTGGCCAGCTTTTGTCTTAGACGTTTTAAAACTGGTAATATGTGAGCATTTGGGAACTCGGAATATCTATCAAAGCTTGCGAAAATTAAATATGTGAGCCAACAAGAGCCTAAATTATTTTTGAAAACTTCAGATGGCAAAAAACCCCGTGATTTTTGGTACCAGCGTCATGGCAACGGGCTTGAATATTGTGTCCTAACTGTAGTATCAATTTGTCTTTTCAGCCGTAAAATGCACTTGAAGTTGGGCAAAATAATTGGGACACGATGCTCTACTTGACACGCTTGTTTTTGATCCGAAAGCTTTCACGTTCTTAAATGAGTTGTTTTTTTGTAAATTTAAGTCGGTGTTTTCATGATTTTACGAAAACAACTATTATGTGCTAAAAATTGTGGTTAAGTGCAGTCTGGCACGAAATATATACATATACTATTTTGTATTTATATAAAAAAAGTTTCTGAAAATAAGTATAAAACAGTTTGAGTAGTTTTGAACATTTTCTCGTGCGAAGTGGAAAGTGATTTGCGGTTTAAAAATATGCTTAAATAAGTTCGAATAATATATTAAGCAGCTATAGATTTGAAAATATGTTTAATATGCTTCAGCAATTGTGGCTGGGTCAACAATAAATTATACAGGCGTGCCGCCACAGATGGGTGGTGGTACAGGGGCCATAGTGTTGTTGGTGTCTTCGCCACCCCCGCCCTCCCCCTAGTTTGCATCTCCTAATATAACTGTTTTCAACTTGCAACCGCGTGCTTGACTATATCAAGTGGACCTAACATTGCGGCGATAGCTCCCACAGCAAAAATTTTCTGGCTATCCCTGTGTGTATGCATTTATGTATCTCTGTACTATATATATGCTTGTTTGTGTGCATATTGCTGTGTATATTGCAATGCTGACATCCACAACGAAACTTCCTTGTTATTTTGTAATTATTGTTGAAGACAAAAATATGTCGTTGAAGATCTGTGCTTCACAGTAAGCCGAAAACCCATAAATAAAACAAAGCAGAATGATGGTTCTCAAATTCTTTTGGAATGCCACAATAAGAACAAGTGGTTTTCTTCGATGGTCGTCAATCATTATCGATCAAGGCAGCGTCTAGCCGCGTCCACACGGTTCGTGGAAGATCAATTGGTGATATCAACAGTGCATAGGAGAAGGCTATGGTGTTTCACATGTGACCTCCTGATGACAAAGAGTATTCCTTCTTGAAATTCTTAATAAGAAAATTTTTTGAAATTGGAAAGAATATTCTTTGAATTTTAAAAGATTATCATTTGGTGGAAAAAATCAAAGAAACTTCTTTTGAATTTCGTGGAAACCTATTGTCACGTGGTTTGGGATTCTATTTTGACCCTATTGATTAACTGGCGTTATACTAACCGCCACAAGGTTATAGTGCAGAAACAAGCATGAATTCGTTTGGACTGTCGGCGTTGCTACCTTCACTTTGGACATATCCAATAGTAGTAAAAGGCTTAACTATGTGACCATATCTTTTTTGGCAAAATAGCACCTAATTGCGTATCCTTCATTTCTATAAGCACAAAAATTGCGTATTTTTATCGAATTTAGTACGCTAAGGCCCAACTAAGATACTGTTAACAATTTTGGTTAGTAGTTCATACCCTTAGTTTAGTTTTAACTTATTATTATATTGACGTAGAAAAAGGGGAACAATAATGTATTATTATATCAGTGTATCAATAACTACATCTATATATATATATATAGCTGGAGTAACCGAAATTCCGGTTCCAGCAAAATTCGGGTTCCGGTCCTGGCTAATTTTTCACTGAAATAAAAGTTCCTATATCATGTCCAACGGACACGTGTATGGCGTATTTTGTAATAAAAAGCTTTCCATTTCCAGTCAAAACTAAACCATAACTGAAAAACTATTCTTAATGCTGTTTATATCACGCAAAAATTAAATAATTTGATTTTGTCTATGTGTTCACTTAGGTACCTTTGCTTAGCTATTAATTAACCAACAAACATTTATCCACCGATATTACACAGTATATAAGACAGAAAGGAATGATGCTAACCAATGAAACACTTGCATATTTAGAATTTTTGAAGTATCCAGTTGTCCAGGGTTTGTTAACAATGCCGCTATTTAAGTTACAACCCAAATATTCCTGCTTAGTAAATAGCGACAAACTGTACTGCCAAATGGGTCTTGATCAGTTAATTCTCATGTATTTGGGAGACCATGATATAAGGCAATTTCGAGTATTTCACCCTACTGAGGACTGTCTTCAGTAGTAATTCACTCGGTGACGGGAACTAGGGAGTCTGGCTAGTCTATGTTCATTGCCTATTTTGAGGTTCGATATTGAGCTTCCTAATCCCTTTTTAAAGGCACGGAAAGAATGTAATAGCGCAGTACATTAGGAGAAACAGTGGCTGTGATTTTCAGCACACATTTGTGACTTCTTCTCATAAGTGTGGAAACAGTGGGACCTAATTCCTAAGTGGAGGAAAAAGGGGAGGCGGTGGAAAACTGTCAAAGCTCGTAACAGCTGCCAGATGTCTGTTTTTCAGTTAATTCCACGTGACAGTCTTACACGTCTTTGGATCGCGAATTTTATTACCGACTGACGGAGCCTAATCTCATGAGGTGTGAAATTTTGAAGACAGTTCGTTTTTTTGGTTTCGTAGTGTAAGTTGGAAAGCGGTTACTTTCAGCAAGATTTTTCCTCTAGTCATACAAAACTTGATAATGGTAACCTAACAACATAGGCGCTAACATTAGAAATTAATAAAATCACAGACTTCGAGAAAATTATGATTAAAAACAGTTTTTACGTTGTATGTCCTAGACCTTACCGAATTGGCTGCTTTCGGCGTAAGTACAATTGCCTTAATCGTACCCAGCTGCCCAGCTCATATAGAAATTCTATAGCCTCACTTAGCCGTCAATTTACAACTAATAGAAAAATGTCAAGATTTCACAAATTTATTGCTGAAGTTCAGCATTTCTAGCCCCATGCAGCACATCCTCGGGGTGATGACATGGCCGTTTAAAATAACGAAACCAACATGTTTAACTTGTAAAATAACCCTATTTTCACTTCATTCACCGCAACAAGCAAAAAGCTCATTAAACTTCGTTTTATTTTACGTTATTCATGTGACCTGATTCGGTTCCGGAAAAATTGAAGTTATGGCTTTGGTTTCGGTTAATTTCGGGTCCGGTTACACACTGCAACGTACATATGAATAAGCAATACCTACATATGTTTATTAGTGTATCAGTAACTGCCTATCATGCAAATTTGTTTGGAGTTTCTTACTGTTTCATGTCAGGGACAGTAGAGTCGCCGTTACGCATAGGTTTAGGATTTAGACACTATTTTCACACCAATGCAGTGTGAACCCGGTCAGTTGATTTTGACGCTGATCAGCTAAGCGGCATAAATTTTTGTAAAAAATATTTTTTAAACCAATGGTCCGAAAGGGGGATGCTTATATAAGCTAAAAGAATTGCAGTTTTTGTTCTTATAACCGTAGTTTCGAAATACATTTACTGAACGGTGTTGACGAGCTAAAGCGAATGACACCAATATTAACCGGTTTATCTAATAGAAATTGACTATTTGCGGGCTGCGGGTTTATATAACCCAAAAAGACCAAATTATTTTTTCAATTATCGGTTCTTTTCTATTATCCCATCCAGTTCGCATTTGTCCAAAAAATGGTAAGATTCTGGATATTTTGGTATTTTTGTGATCCTCGAGACCTCCACTGATCATTTCGACCACAAAATGGAATTATTAAAATTTTAGGTTTTTCGGGTCCCAAGGGTCTCCCTCAGAAACCCAAAAAATTTTTTTCTTAAAAATTGGATTTTTACCCATCATTCGACGCGGATTGACGAGTTGAGTGTAATGTTGTTACTTACTAGAGAAGCTCGCTTGCGAGCCAGAATTCGAGTGGTGAGAACAATCCCCCGAAGCAGAAGTGTGAAAAATATTTGCAACACAATATTTTTGACATTCGCAATCAGCTTGTCGGCCCAGAAAACCCCATATCCGACACTAAAACCAACAATAAAGACAAATTCAGGTGCTTTTCCCACGACTTCTCACCAAAAATTTCGAAAACGTCATTTTTAATGCCAAGTATGAACCAGCAGTGTAAAAAATATTTACGCAACAATATTTTAACACTTGCAATGAGTTTATCTGCCCAGAAAACCCCATATAAGACACTAAAAGCAACAAAAACACACATTTAGGTGGATTTCCCACGACTTTTCACCAAATATGAAATTTGGCGCCAACTGTAAGCTTATAGACTCCAGATTGGGAAGTAGTTGAAAAACTTGTTATATATCATTGGAAAGCCCTGGTAAAGCTACATGGAATAGGCCTATTAGTTTGCGGATACCTCGTTTAATTATTGAGAAAAGTCGCAAAAACTGGAGGGGTGCCCGAAAAATGGGCCAAAATGACGTCATTTTGCCCCATAACTTTTCCCACGGAAAAAAATTCAAAAATCGGGCTCCGTCACTACACCTAAATCGACCATTGCGGTTCGAATGAGCTATCGTGCATCAAAATCGGCCCAACAGTTATCGAGATCCAGGTGCGACAGACACACACAGACAGGACCTCCTCAACCCCCCCCCCCCAGAGCCAAAATTGAAAATTCTCGTTCCACTCGCTCGCTCATTCCACTCCAATTTAATAACGGGATCCGATAAAAGTATCCTAAGTTATGGCTAAAAACTGTTCAATTGTTGAGCCTAGAAGCATTCGATATTTCTGGGCATAACTTAGGATCCAGGTACTGGCTGCCGTTAAAAATATCACCATTTGATTCAGCTCGTCAAGCCACGTCGAATGGTTAAGAAAAAAATTTTTGGTTTCCCAAAGGGGAATGGGGTTTCCCTTGGCACCCAAAAATCTAAAATTTTAAAAATCCAGTTTTTGGTCGAAATGAACAGGGGAGGTCTTGAGGATCCCAAAAACACCAAAATTTCCAGAATCTGACCATTTTTGGGCAAATGCGGGCTGGTAGGATAATAGAAAAGGACCCAATAATCTACCGTTAGATCGACCTTTTGAGCTGATGCGTCCAGCTAAAACTTTCAAGCGACATCCCTGCTTCGTTTCATGCATCTTGCGTATAATGTATAATAAACCTTACAAAGTTCACTTAACAAAGTACAAACAGTCAGCCGAACTAGAAGATCGACTTGAAACAAACAAACAAGGCAAAAACACTTGTGTCCAAGGCGTTTTTCGGTTCTCATCAAAACAAAACGACATTATTCGTAGGAACTATAAGCGGTAGCAGCGTGAATTATTCTTCACAAACTATAATGTTTCATAAATATATACATATACACATTATCATACAGAAGTATCTATATAATAACTCATATAATATGTTTATGTATTGTTATATATAGCTTGATAACTCTATCTACTTATTTCGACCTTTCGCTGTGGGAAAAGTTTCTTTAAATTATGGCTGCTATTGAGTTTTTGGCTTCAGATTTAGGTAATAAACAAGACGTACGAACAAGATGGCTAGTTAGGACCGTTCTTTCGAGAATGGAGAAAAACGCCCACCGTCCGGTGTGTTTTATTGCAAACGATGTCGTGTGCGCTTCGGGCTGTGAGTTAAAAAAGGCTAAAAGACTCTACAGTGCTTATTGTGTAAAACTGAAGTTGTCCGCCATATGTAACGGGGTGTTGCTAGTTTTAGCTGGGCCGGGCCCAGGGGCGTCGCCAAGTGGGGGCATTGGTGGGGTTTTTGTTGTTTTTTGTTGGGGTGGGTTTTTGTTTTTGGGTTGTTTTGGGGTTGTTGTTGGGTTGTTGTTGGGGGGGGGGTGGGGGGCTCCGCTGGCGGGCGCTGGTTTCGTGCCCCCCCACCACCACCAGTTTGGCTCGGTGCCCCCAGTTCGAATTTACAGCTAACTTGTGCCCCTCCAGAAAGCCTTGGTACCCCCAGTTTGGATTTTCTGGCTGCGCCCCTGATCGGGTCAGACCCACGGATTGTAATGGTCGACTCAACAGGTTATCAATTGAAAAAATCCAAGTTGAAAAAATGTTGCATTATCGTAAACTGGGGTAGAAGTACCACCATCTAAATCTCGAGGGGCACGCAGGCCAGTAGCCAGCGGCTCATCTTCGAAAGAAATTCAATCGTTCGGGGGTACACACATTATCCTACCTTTCAAGTTCTAATTTGGGGCACATGCTTTGGCTACCGACCTGGGCGACGGCCGATGCCCTTCGTGGTTGTACACATGCTCCGTAATAAAAAAGCTCGTAGCAAATACTTTTGTTCCAAATTCAAATAAATAATAAAATTAAGAGTAGTTGGAGTAAAAGTTTGGGATACAGGACGAACGTTCGAGGGTGGGAGTGTATGTGGGCGAGATATAATGTTGTGGTACCTTAGTGTCACGCTCTTCTTCATGGGCTCATCATGACCACTCTTCGTTTCACCGCTAGCCCTTATTCGCCAGACAATTATAGACAAATGATTTGGATTTAGTATGTAGTTATTGTCGTAGGTCAATTTGGATTCCTTATAGTGAATAATAATAGCTAGGCCCGTGTTCAACTACTGTGAGACGACTGTGTCCAAGTGAATCTTTTGGTGAATTCAGTAAATGAATAGAAATCAATCATATATATATAGAATAATATCTTCGTCGGCAATAATATAAATTTGAAATAGATATGCGTGATTCGAAGGCGCGTAAACAAAGCGAAAATGTGATGAGCGAGCAGCAGCAGCGGTGCGTTAATGAGGACCACACGGCGGCCTGGCTTTAGCTTTAGACGTGCCAGGACTCGGCTCGGGAAGGACTGAGACAGCTGATCAAGCAAGCTCTTCAAAAGTGGAGGGGACCGACTAAAAATTTGAGAGGCCGAACGTTGACATTGGTTTTGTTATAGCCCCATCAATTAGATAATTTTTCCGCGTTGGTCAGTAAAATGTGGGCTCAGGCGCACACCGTTTTGCGACACCCCTGGACAGAGAGTTGTCTTTGACGCCACCGAACCGTTCGTGGGTGTGAGACCATCTTCGCTTCTTCGAACTATCTCATAGCTAGACAGACAACAAGTAGAAACTGTGACGTCGGAGTTGTAAGAAATAAATTTCCTGCTACTACTACGTCAGTCGTCGTATCAAAGGCCTGGTTTGTCGTTGTTGTTAACTATGGAACTTGAAGTTTCGTAGAAATTGGACACATACTGGTGTGGGCCCAGGCGTCAGGCGGTTCTCTAATGATGTTTGACATGGATATTCTGAAGAATAGCCGTATGGAGCAAACATGTCTATTATGCTACACAAATAATATAGGCATAGCATATGTGTTAGTAGAGAGTAGGGGTTATACCCCTAATGGTCGTCCAAACCACCGGGACAATTTAGCATTTGTGAGCAAAATTACTAAATGATGAAGAAAAAATGGGGAGGCCGAGGAAAATATTTGGTTACTCCCGTTTCGGAACCATCAACCATGGTAAGCCGGCGGACCTTACTCATGTGTGAATATATCTTCATATATTATGGATTCACCTATGTTATAATAATACCAATTGATGTGTATATACCTGTAAAAATTGAAATTGTGTATTGTTATGTTACTGTCACTCCGGTTACTAAAGTAAACCTTAAATTGCTCACGTATGTCAGCGAGTCTGTAGTTACCTATGATCTGTCATAGCTATCAGTGGGTCTTGTGCATGACGACGTATCGAATTAAAATTAGATCGCTTCAGTATATTAATGACGGATACTCTTTGACTACTGAATTGTAAGCTAGCTAATTGTGCCAATTAATAAAACATAGAATTCAAAGGGAACTAGATGAAACTAAGGAAAGGAAGTCGGCGGAACAGAGGAATTAAACGGCGTGGCCCAAAGTCAAGTGAGGGGACGGGGTAATGTTATATTTTTAAAAATGTAATTGTGGCCGGGGGCCGATGGGGTCTGGCGATGTATCTACTATTAGAATATCGGTGTTTCAAATCTTCGCTAGTGTTCTTTCCCGAAGGGTAATGGTATAGGGTTTTGTCCCATTGGCTAAGGCCAAGCTTAGCTCAGGCTGGGCTCCTAGTTGAATATTAAATTTTGCTCTTTGATTTGATATTAAGGATGTACTAGTGATTTCCGCTAAGGTATTCATGCCATGTTTTACATTGCTTTTTGAGCATATGGGCAAATTAGTGTTATAGAATGGGGTGAGATGTCGGGAAGTTTGACATGTTCCTATATTTTTCATTTCCTCAAGGTGGAAGTGGTTGTTTACCGTTGAACCACAATGCGTTTCAACTACAACTGAAATGCTATCGACATTACATCCACTGTTAGGTCGTAGTCTGTCCTGATTTGACTTAAACGACTACGGGTATTAGAAATCATTTTAACATTGCTCGATTGCCCTCAGTCTAATGACTTAGGCTGGACGTTCCTTTTAATGTAGTAAGGTGAAGCTTGGGTCTATATAAAAGGGCGTCTTCCGGTGTATCCGATGTGATACTGAACTCTGAACCACCTACTGTACATGTGCGTTTGTATGTATTGTTTGACACTAAATCGTAAAATTCGTATCTGATAAAAGTGTGCATGTTTAATTGTATGTAATTTAATTGTATTTAATGTGGTGGTGGTTGTGTGTGGTTGGTGGTTGGGTGGTGTGTGTTGGGTGTTGGGGGTTGTGGGTTGTTGTTGTGGTTCTGGTTGGTTGTGGGGTGGTGGGGGCGGTGGCGTGCGGTGTGCTTGTGTGTGGCGGGTGGGGTGGTGGTTGGGTTTTTTTGGTTTTGTGTTTGTTTTTGGTTTGGCGTGTGCTTGTGTTGCTTGTTTGCGTTTGGCTGTGTGTTGGGGCGGGCTTGGTTGGTTTTTGTGGGTTCCTTCTCCCGTTAAGAGTGAACGATATAATCTGTGGGCTAGCTGGAGCATGATATGGCTGTTATTCAGCCTCCAGAAATGTTGTATTCTGCTATAAACTGGAACTGATCGTTGGCTAATTGTAAATTAGAAAAAAATTATGTTGTGAAGTCTTTAAACAGATAAATGATTTAAAGTGATTTAGTACGGCACTGCAATGTCTCCAGAAAAGTTAATCAGCGGCGTGGTATCCATTTTAGAACATAACACATAGCATTTTGGCATTAGATGACATGTGTGGTACTGGGCGTTGCAGCACTCCTCTGCCCTTTCAATTCTATATTATCCCACGCGTGGCGCGAGCAATTGCATGCCATTTCAGGTATAGTCTTGGTGCAATCTTGTCTCATGCCTTGTGTGGCCCTCGGTCTGTACCGGTTCAATCGGGGTTCTTAAAGATGCGATTCCAAGCAGATTTCATGCCCATAGACTGTTGATCCCGGGGTATTGGCGTGCTAAATTTTTTATATTTCTTGATCCAGCCCGAAATTAGTCTGTTCCGGAGATACGGCGGAAATTTTGGTACCATTCAACCCAGCTTGAGAAGTTGGATATGAAAATAACCATTTCGGGTATATTTATGAAATTTTTTCTATTTTTTTGGGTTCTGGTGGTCCCAAAATTTTTGAAAATTTTTCTCGATAAATATGTAATTTTATATATACCATTCGAGCTGCATTGAGGACCTGGGGCAAACTTCTGCTTACTCTTTAGTCATTTATGTGAAATGCTAGCCAAAGCCTTATCCTAAGCCTAAGTCGTTAACCCATAAACCGTTTGCGCTGATATTACCACCATTCGTCTTAGTCCGAACTCGAATGGTCTTTAAAATGGTATATATATGGTATAATGTTTATATACCATTCGAGTATATATGGTATATACTCGAATAGTATATAAAATAATATATTTGTCAATTATTTGTTATAAATTATATATAAAAATTTCGAAAATTTATGGTATATACCAAGGGAACCCAAAAAAGTAGAAAAAATTTGTGTCCAATATAGACGAAACAGGTATTTTTTTTAACTGCCTCGTCGAATGGTACAATTTCCGCTGTATCTCCAAAATTGACCAATTTCGGGCTGCGGGGGATTCTAGAAAAGACCCAGAATTGGAGGCTTGTTTATGGCTACTAGGCTCAGAGGTATTCAGTAAATCGCTTAGTTAGCAATACGTAACTGAACGAGGTTAGA
>JASANE010004446.1:0-50789 GCA_030248225.1 Trileptium ribeirensis | reverse complement strand
TTAACACACATTCAGGTAGCTTTTCCCACGACTTGTCACCAAAAATTTCGAAAAAGTTAAATCATTTTTTATGCCAAGTACTAACCAGTAGTGTAAAAAATATTTGCCCAACAATGTTTTTAACACTTGCAATGAGTTTATCTGCCCAGAAAACCCCATATAAGACACTTAAAGCAACAAAAAACGCACATTTAGGTGCATTTTCCACGACTTTCCACCAAATATGAAATCTGGTGCTATCTATAAGCTTATAGACTCCAGATTGGGAAGTAGTTGAAAAAAACTTGTTATATATCATTGGAAAGCCATGGTAAAGCTACATGGAACAGGCCTAGTAGTTTCCGGATACCTCGTTTACTTATAGAGAAAATTCGCAAAAACTGGAGGGGTGCCTCAAAAATGGGCCAAAATGACGTCATTTTGCCCCATAACTTTTCCACGGGAAAAAATCCAAAAACCGGGCTCCGTTACTACACCTAAATCGACCATTGCGGTTCGAATGAGCCACCTCTCATCAAAATCCGCCCAACCGTTATCGAGATCCAGGTGCGAAACATACACATACAGGGACACACACAGACAGGATCTCCTCAGCCCCCCTCCAGAGCCAAAATTGAAAGTCTGTTTCACTCGAATTCAATAATTTCCACAGTAGATGCGTAGTTAGGTAGGTATAGTAACACTTATGCCTAATACAAAAACTACCGTGAAATAGATTCATCAACTAACAAGAATTGATTTATGAAACACGTGTTCATCTTTGGATTACGTAATGTGGTTTTCAGCGACGAGGCGGATGAGAGCACGAATCATCTTCGGAAGTATAACAAAAAAACGGAGGTGGGGAGGAGGGTTGAAAAATGAAGAATACTGTATATATGAACGTTTTCGAAATGTTTTGGGGTTAAAGTCGAAGAAAAGGGTGAAAGCTATAAAAATAATGTTTTGAGAATTTTTGGTTTTAAAAATCAAAAAAGCTGCGAAAACAGGCAAAAGTGGATGGGTTGGGCTGAAAAAACTAATTTGACGCTGAAAAGATTTTGATTTGGTTTTCGTTGTATATAGGGCACGGGAAGTTTATTATTAAAAAAAAACCTAGTCGAAGAATAAAACTATATAATTAACACAAGAAAATTTCGCGAATGAAAAGTGTCACCACACCACACAAAATGAGATTTACCATATTCACCATAAAAAGACCGAGTTTAAAACTACATGCTCCGCCCACAAATTAATTTTTGCTGGGGGGACTATTAGGGGAAAACGATTTGATGAAAAAGGTGAACATTGGACAAACCGACGTAGCAAACCGGAATTTTTAACACGAAAAAAATTAAAAAGCTAATCAAATTTTTGAGCACCCAAGTTAATGTGCACCTTATATATTTAATTATATCAACAATGGAGACGCGTCAAGGTTGTTCCGCATAAAAAAGTTGAATGCCGCTCCGCATTTAAGCGCAGCGGCGGCCGAGCGCTTAAAACCCAGCTTGCACATCTCCAAAATACGCGCTCAAAAAGAGTACGGTGATTATATTCAGTATATTCAAGAAAAAAAACTAATGGAGATTCCACTTTTAATACGAAAAAAATCACATCAAGAAGGGTTTCTGAAAGTTTAGCCACACAGAGTGCAACCGTAAATATTTGGTGCAATATCGTGTCTCTACAGAGACCAGAGACAAGATCTGAACATATTAGTACACATTGTTCCAAATTTCCAGTTTTCACTAATATTATTGTAAAGGTAATTATGATATTCACAGACCTCGTACTGTCTTTGAGAAAATTAGAGGACAAAATTAAGGGACAGCAAACAAACGAACCTTATTTTTTCGGTCTTTTCAACAAAGTAATTTCCTCCTTATCAGCTATGATTTTGCCGAGCTCTCGCTCTCACGTGTACCTATTCTCAGAAGCACATCCATTTTGCGCCAATTTGACGCGCTTATAGGAAGAAATATTTTTGTCATCTAGGTCCACGAATTTACATTTCAGAAAGTGGCGCAAATCTTGTAGTTTTTAACCTATCTCCGCACAGTAATTTACAGTACTGTTTTGTCGTATTATTAGTGCAAAATTGTTTATTTTACGGCTCACCGCAAATTGACGCAACCGCAAACTAACATGCTCTAGAAAAAAGAGGGAAAGGACTTAGAGGAATGCTAATTAGACACTTTTAAATAGTAAGACAATCATCAGAGCACCAGAGGACAGCTAAATACGAGATCCATATCCAGATACCCAGCGGTCTGTTTTAATGATAAACGGTTACACTAAACCAAAACCGTTAATAAAAATAAATTAGCAATGAATTATTATACATCTTCACCGAAAAACTCACCTGAACAACCCATGAAGACGAACAATTTTGCCATGTTGTACATCGGCAAAGCAAAGGAATAGTAATGAGTTTGCTAGCAAAGCGGGCGTCCAATTTGAAGTCCTGCGAAGCGTTTCACCAAATTAACTGCTGACCGAATATTGATAAATGAAATCAAAAAAAGGATAATGAGTAATTATTAAATCGTTGATTAGGGTACAAACAAATAACGGCAACTTCCTAATTTAACCAATACAGAATCTTGTTTTAACTGAAACCATTCTTTCACATACTGTGTTACCAAGGTGGACCACCGTTGCCACATACCAGAGCAATGTGGAAACCACTACAAGACGTGCCTACAAAGGTGGTTAATATTTCAGGTTTTTTCAATTCAGAGCGCCAAATCACAATCAGACTGACCTAGCCGAGCCACAAAATCGAGTCACCCAAATTAATTGTCTTCTATTTTAAAAGTGTCCTCTAATTTGCACATTTTGTCCTCTAGTCCTCTATTTTCCTACTTTCTCAAGCATAGTTTATTTGCATTTCGTCGATTACATCAGCCGTCCGTATGAACGCATTTTTACAAACATTTGCGACAAAGCAGCCTATGATCCTGTGCTGCGGGATAAGATTAAAACCCTCCTGCAAGATTATATGCGCACTTCTGAAATGTTGCAAGATTCTGAGAGCCCTTGGAAAGTGGACCTTGATGACGAAATATTTTTCTTTCCTATAAGCGCGTCGAGCTGGGCACAAATGCGATGTTGCTTCTGAATTGAAAAAACCTGAAATATTAACCACCTTTGTAGGCACGTCTTGTAGTGGTTTCCACATTGCTCTGGTATGTGGCAACGGTGGTCCACCTTGGTAACACAGTATGTGAAAGAATGGTTTCAGTTAAAACAAGATTCTGTATTGGTTAAATTAGGAAGTTGCCGTTATTTGTTTGTACCCTAATCAACGATTTAATAATTCTGGTATATTTTTGATTTAGGTTGCTCGACCAGTCGATATTCGGTCACATAATTTGGTGAAACGCTTCGCAGAGCTTCCGATTGAACACCCGCTTTGCTCGCGAACTCATTACTATCCCTTTGCTTTGCCGATGCTACACAACATGGCAAAATTGCTTCGTCTTCATGGGTTGTTCAGGTGAGTTTTCAGTAAAAGAGTGTTATAATAATTCATTGCTCGTATTTTTATTAACGGTTTCGGGTTTCGTGTAACCGTTTATAATTAAACGGACCGGCTGACTATGGATATGGATCTCGTATTTATCCTCTAGTCCTCTAATAATTGTCTTCTATTTTAAAAGTGTCCTCTAATTTGCACATTTTGTCCTCTAGTCCTCTATTTTCCTACTTTCTCAAGCATAGTTTATTTGCATTTCGTCGATTACATCAGCCGTCCGTATGAACGATTTTTACAAACATTTGCGACAAAGCAGCCTATGATCCCTGTGCTGCGGGATAAGATTAAAACCCTCCTGCAAGATTATATGCGCACTTCTGAAATGTTGAATTCGGAGAGCCCTTGGAAAGTGGACCTTGATGACGAAAATATTTTTCTTTCCTATAAGCGCGTCGAGCTGGGCACAAATGCGATGTTGCTTCTGGATAAGTTGCACGAGAACAAGCAAACTTCGCAAAATCATAGCTGATCTTAATAAGGAGGAAATTACTTTGTTGAAAAAGACCAAAAAAATAAGGTTCGTTTGCTTTTGCTGTCCCCTAATTTTGTCCTCTAATTTTCTGAAGACAGTACGAGGTCTGTGAATATAATAATTACCTTACAATAATATTAGTGAAAACTGAAGTTGGACGATGTATTAATATGTTAATCTTGTCTCTGGTCTGTAGACACGATATTGCACCAAATGTTACGGTTGCACTGTATGCCACTCAGACTCAGAAATATCTTAAATGTGACCCCAGTTGGAATCCAATGTATTTATGTAGTTGTATCGTTCATTATTAAAAGTGAATCTCATTAATTTTTTCTTGAATACTGGATATAATCACCGTACAGTCTTTTTGACGCGTATTTTTGGAGATGTGCAAGCTAGTTTAAGCACTCGTTCGGGGCACAGCTGCGCTTAAATGCAGCAACATTCAACTTTTATGCGGAACAACCTTAACATGTGCCCATTGTTAATATAATTAAATATATAAGTCGCGTTGATTTTGGGTGTCAAAATTTAAATTAGCTTTGATTTTTTCGTGTTAGAACCGGTTGTTTTAAGTCGGTTTGTCCAGATGTCACTGTTTTAGATCAATCGTTCCCTAAATAGTCCGGGCGAAATTAATTTGTGGGCCAACATGTGGCTTCAAATCGGTTGTTTATGGTAAATATGGTAAATACGTTGTGTAATATAGTAACACTTTTCATTCGCGAAATTTCTTGTGTTAGTATTATTATATAGTTTTATTCTGTTCAACCGTTTAAGTTTTGATAATAAACTTCGTGCCGTCTATACAACAAAAGCCCGAATCAAAATATTTTTGGCGTCGAATTAGTTTTGGCCCAACCGATTGCGGAACCACTTTTGCTGTTTTCGCAGCTTTTTTGATTTTTAGAACCAAAAATTCTCGAAGAAACATTATTTTTATAGCTTTCACACCTTTCCTTTCGACTTTAACCCCAAAATATTCGAAAAACGTTCATATATACAGTTGTCTTCCATTTCAACCCTCCTCCCCCACCTCCGTTTTTGTTCCTCCTCTTTCCGAAGATGGAGGCCTGGATTCGTGCTCTCCTGGTCCGCCTGCGTCCGTGAAGAAGCCAGCATTACGTAATCCAAAGATGAAATTAGCTGTTCATAATCAATTCTTGTTAGTTGATGAATATATTTCACGGCTGGTTTTTGTATTAGGCATCAGTGTTCTTGTACCTACCTAACTACGCATCTACTGTGGAAATTATTGAATTCGAGTGGAACGAGAATTTTCAATTTTGGCTCTGGAGGGGGGCTGAGGAGATCCTGTCTGTGTGTGTGTATGTGTATGTCGCACCTGGATCTCGATAACGGTTGGGCGGATTTTGATGCAAGATAGCTCATTCGAACCGCAATGGTCGATTTAGGTGTAGTAACGGAGCCCGATTTTTGAATTTTTCCCGTGGGAAAAGTTATGGGGCAAAATGACGTCATTTTGGCCCATTTTTGAGGCACCCCTCCAGTTTTTGCGAATTTTCTCTATAAGTAAACGAGGTATCCGGAAACTACTAGGCCTGTTCCATGTAGCTTTACCATGGCTTTCCAATGATATATAACAAGTTTTTCAACTACTTCCCAATCTGGAGTCTATAAGCTTATAGTTGGCGCCAGATTTCATATTTGGTGGAAAGTCGTGGAAAATGCACCTAAATGTGCGTTTTTTGTTGCTTTAAGTGTCTTATATGGGGTTTTCTGGGCAGATAAACTCATTGCAAGTGTTAAAAACATTGTTGGGCAAATATTTTTTACACTTCTGGTTCATACTTGGCATAAAAAATGACGTTTTCGAAATTTTTGGTGACAAGTCGTGGGAAAACTACCTGAATGTGTGTTTATTGTTTGTTTTAGTGTCGGATATGGGGTTTTCTTGGCCGACAAGCTCTTTGCGAGTGTCAAAAATATTGTATGGCAAACATTTTTCACACTTCTGCTTCATACTTGGTATGAAAAATGAGATTTTTCTCAAGTGTCGGTTTGAATTCTTTAACGTTCTTTTCACGGTCAATTTAGGGTTTTATTGAATTATTAAATTGTTAGTTCATTGTTTTTGTACTCGTTGTATGATGTTTTGTCTACTGCATACATTGGCTATCAAAAGAGGCGGGCGTAACTATGATTCATCACTCACGGTTTATATAAAGCTGCACCTGCGTACTGCGTGTAGGCTTAGTTTGTGTGTGCTTTCTACAACAGACTTCGGGGGATTGTTCTCACCACTCGAATTCTGGCTCGCAAGCGAGCTTCACTAGTTAGGAAAATTGACAGACATGGTTTTCAGCTTATACGTAAATAAAAATAAAGTTATTTACCAGGGAATAACCGGAACCGGAACCAGAAACCGGAACCGTTCATTTAAACCGGATCCGGAACCGGAACCGGAACCTGGTCTTCGAAATTTATATATAGTAAAACAGATGATGGAAGAAATGAAGCTATGGTGGATTTAAAATGCATTAAAAATAACTTTTACATTAAACTTAATAAATTGCGATGGTATTATTGCCTTTCTGAAACTTTAAAGAGACTGAGGAAGCTAATAATGTTTATTTATCGATCAAATATGTCGGTTTTTGGACATTCAGAGCAAAAAATGTCTTCCACTATACACCATTGCGTACCACTACCACCATACTGCGTCAAATCGAATGTGCTTACAAAGCTTGGAGCGTAGAATACACACTTTCGCTCTGTCTCCAGTCGCCTCCCTTTACTACAAATACGTTTGTTGCATGTTCTTCTGTAGGAAACTTAAAATTATTGGTTTATATGATTCTAAGAGAAAATATAGATAGAAGGTAATTTTCTGATCAGTGGTCAGAGACACTGTTTAGGCTAGCGTTGGACAAACAGTGTCCGTCAGTTAGATCACAATGATAACTTTCTAATCAGAATGCTATAAATGAGACACACTGTGATGCTGCTCCCACAGTTTCAATTATTACAGTTCATTGCCAAGAAAGCCGTTTCTAGCTGCGTTGCAGATAACGTTAGTTTACTTCACTTTAGACTTATTTACCAAGTTTACAAGCGCACGGGCGGGTGCTTGACGCAATTTATGTTAGCCAAGCATACCCTAAGTACTTCCGCGTAAGCCATACTCTGTTACCGAGTTGGACCGGTTTAATTCAAACGTATCCCACAGACTTCTGGATGTGTAAAATAGCTGCTACTAGCATCGACCTGGCTTTGATTTAACAAACTCCTGCAGGTTATTATGAAAAATTGCTGCTCTGATTATGTGCCCTACCTACGTTTCACACGGCAAATTGGTTAGTTAATATTTTCTTTTGCTTGGTTGTATTGGAGCTTGATCATTGTATAATATATATTACATATGTTTGGATTACAAGATGAAGCAAAAACGTGGAAAATTTCAAACAAAATTTTTAAGCCGGAATTCCGGTTCCGATATGGTTTTTGCCCTTTGCCGGAACCGCAACCGGAACACGATTTTCGGCGGAACCGGAATTCCGGTTACTCCCTATTATTTACATACATCACAAAGGGTAATGCCATTGTTTTGACTTTAATTCGACGACACTTTTCTGAAAAAAATCTATGTATAAGACTTTCGCAGGTATTTGGCGAGGTTACCTGGATAAAGCTCATTAGATATAAATCTATACGGATTTCACTACAACTTTTTCTGGAAACATTTAACAGTTACGTAGATATGGGACATTGCAACAAACCATATAAATATTGGTATGAAATTGGATGATTGATTTTCGTTTCTTTCCCACTGTGTTAGGTTCTGTTCATCGTACATCATATGCATGATTAGAATTAATCCGCGGTGACGGTTTCTGTAGCATATTTGCGGAACTATCAAACACGCTGAAGCTGTCCACACGATGGAAATGAAGGTGCATTGGTAGTCGCTGTGACTCGTGCGCCTTGAACACGTGATGAACGTTGATGTGCGACGCGAATTGGGTCCTATTGCGGACAAGAAGTGGGAGTGCCGCCTTCGCTGGTTCGGTCACGTAGTGCGGAATACCGAAAGCGTCTGGAAAAAACGGTTTATGAACCTCATCACCAGGTCAACGGTCACGAGGCCGATCAAAATATCGTTGGATTTGCTGTATGAAAGAACACATGCGCACTCTATCGGCTTAAGTCGGGGGATGCCCAGGGCCGCGCAAAATGGAGGAGTTATTACCGAATAGCGAACCCCGCAAAGGCGCGAAACGAACGTCCAGGCTCGCAAGTAGGATCCACGATAAGGCGAACAAGCGATCTGCGGAAACTATTGTTAACCCACGTGGGATTTGATGTTTCAGTGTAGGACAACGCGACTAAGGATATTTTAACGTCTAAAGTTCTTTATTTTTTCTGTTTCTACGAACTACCGCAATCTAGTACGGTTTATATTTTTTGCAATACACATTTACACCTTGTTTTATATGATTAATTAGAACTGCTAAACGTCCATCCTTTCTAACCAGAATTTTTTAAATCGTGCCACCTCAATAATGTTTGCCTACCGCTATAGAATGGGCAATATATAAATACATTATAAACAATATAAATAAATATTATAAAAACATTTTATAGAGATGAACACGAGGATTGGAAAGAAGAAATGGAAAGAAATCGGATTCTAAAAGGAAAAGTACGACCTGAAATTGGCAAAGGAAAACGTGCAAGACTTAAAGAAGATAAACTTGGCTAGCTCCTTTTTCTCCGAGTTTTATTATATGTTTTACTTTAACTGTGTATATTGATTCGGATGCTTTGGATTATACGACCCGGGTTGACACGAAACTGGCCTGAATTTTTGCTATGTATTTCGTTCAAATCATTAGACAGATACTGCATCGGGAATCGTAGTCATCAACGCGTAAGCCGAGGGCTTCGATCATTCGTGTTGATTTCTTTCAGTTTAATTCTTTCGAAATATCTAACTATATTTTTACACAGTAAGTACTTTCTAGAAACAGCCAAATTTGGCTATTTGATATTATACTTATTGTAACATATATAATGTACATGGCTATACAGTCACAGGTATGTAGAAATTAACCAAAACCTTTAAGCAAATCTTTCTATTCGTATTTTTCGCGAACGATATACGTTTATTTTGTCCACAACGTTACTTGTGGTTTTTCTGAGCAAATCTCTCCACTCGTGTTTTTCGCGAACGATATACGTTTATTTTGTCCACAACGTTACTTGTGGTTTTTCTGAGCAAATCTCTCCACTCGTGTTTTTCGCGAACGATATACGTTTATTTTGTCCACAACGTTACTTGTGGTTTTACTGAGCAAATCTCTCCACTCGTATTTTTCGCGAACGATATACGTTTATTTTGTCCACAACTTTACTTGTGGTTTTACTGAGCAAATCTCCCCACTCGTATTTTTCGCGAACGATATACGTTTATTTTGTCCACAACGTTACTTGTGGTTTTTCTGAGCAAATCTCTCCACTCGTGTTTTTCGCGAACGATATACGTTTATTTTGTCCACAACGTTACTTGTGGTTTTACTGAGCAAATCTCTCCACTCGTATTTTTCGCGAACGATATACGTTTATTTTGTCCACAACGTTACTTGTGGTTTTACTCAGCAAATCTCTCCACTCGTATTTTTCGCGAACGATATACGCTTATGTTGTCCGTAATAGTAATTATGGTTTTTGACGTTAACGTTTCAGACCTTTTCTCAACTATAAAATTTTAGTGCCCGATGCTTATCCTAGTAACCGGAATGTGCAGTGAAAATACTTAAGTATCCAACACAGCGTTATCCTAGCAGATTTTTAATGCTGCGGTCTTGCATATAGCATCAATGAATTTATTGAAGCCATCATACTTACACACGGTTGCTGCTGCAGAGATCCAACTATCTTCTGTGATGTTGCCAATTGAATGAAGTCTAATCTTCGCTTTGCATTGTGCCAGCAAACATTTATAGTCCAACGATTGCATAATATATATCTAAATTATTTCGCATTTATTAAACTGTTATTATAATTGATTCATGTGTTCTTCACCTTGTAGGAATGCTTTTCCACTGCGTATAGAACGTTTAAATCATGGCGAAACTTGGTTGTAAAGCGGTGCTGTTGTATAGCTATGTGACTTCCAAATGAGAATCGAGATCAGATTCGAAGAAGCATAATAGTCTAAGCTATGATCTGAGTTCGAAACTAGTATTATTTTTGAAGTTTTGATCGTACATAAACTGTCGAACAGTGTCATAAAATTGTGGTCATGAAAGTTATGCGTTTTAGCGCTATGAGTTCAACTAACTGAGGTAGGATGTTTATTTTACTTAGGTTTCACATGTGTGGTTCTATAGATGTCCAACTCGTTCTTATAAATATTCAGCTCACACTTTGTACAAAACGGGAGCTTAAGATTTAAAAAATTGGAAATATGAAATGCTCTATAAATTGCTCCAAATGCTGCTATTCGCTTTCAGCAGTTCTGAAGTGTGTAATTTACTTTTTGTAACTTGTTATTTTCCTGATTAGTATGAAATGTTATAATACAGTTTTGTATGATATAGTCTTAGTAAACAGTCTGGTAGCAGTATGGTTGATGCTTAAAGCGATCGATATTAATATTAAGATATCAAAGGTTTAAATTTATGTATAAGCAGGAGTTTGGTGTTTTTAGTGCAAAACATCTTCAGCGAGTATGGCCATACTTCTACCTGGTTTACATCGGGCTTCCGAAACTAATCACGTTTTTGCGCCAAATGGATGTTCGCCGTTTCATATGGGCGTGTTTATAAGTTTGGCAAACGCACTGATCGGTGAAAATTTACGCATTGCTTGTTTGGCTGTTCTAAATTTAACTCCAGTTGAGTTGTATCGTTTCAGAAATCGGACCGTTTCAGTTAACTGGCTAATGTTACCTTTAGAACGTTACGTTTGAGTTACAATCCTAACTCATATTGAATTAAAAAAGGACATCGGAAACGACTAGAAAAGTTCGTACTCAGGGTCTCTTAATTTAAAGGCGCGGCGTAAGTGAATTTTTGGCCTTCTCAGAGTTTCTGACTTAGATTTTGTGCTAATTTAGTAATTTCAAACTCACCTCACAGTGAACACTTAAGTCAGGACCTGAGTTACCTGCCAAATCGAGCTGAATTAAATTTGGCTGGATTTTAACTCAGAAGTCGTACTCAAATGTGATATCAAGAATTGGTGGTTGGAAAATAATTATGTATAAAGATGGAACCTTCAACTTTCTGACAGTAAAAATATTCAGTTCACGATACTAAAGAGATGATACCAAGAAAATTTATGCTGTAAGTTCCACCACGATTTTTGCAGGACTAAGCTTATGTTTCGTTGACGTTATAATAGTACGATATTAAAACATGAGAAGTTTTATTGATTGTTTACAAAAAAAATTTTTAGGACTATTTCCATTCAAACAGAGGTTGATTTGTTTCATTTTAGAGGTTTGAAACCGGTTTTGGGGGGGTTTTTTTTTGTTTTTTTTTTTTTTTTTTTTTTTTTGTTTTTTTTTTTTTTTTTTTTTTTTTTTTTTTTTTTTTTTTTTTGGGGGGGGGGGGCCGGACGGTTTCAGGACGAGGTCTACTAAAACTTCGACTGCTGGTATAGAACGTTAACTGGGGCTTGAGTTACAATAATTCTAACAGACTGAATTAATTTATCTCAGAAAGATTCAGAAAAATCTTACTCAGGAGTTTGAAAATTAGCTCACTTGAGTCAATTTTATTCAACGCAGAATGCTTGAATTAAACTTGTGCCTATACTCTAATCTAGATGAGTTAGAAAATTCAGCACCCCTATTTTCTCGTTTTTTTTTTTAAAAAAAAAAAAAAAAAAAAAAAAAAAAAAAAATAAAAAAAAAAAAAAATAAAATATAAAAAAAAATGCTCGAGTCAAACTCAGACTAACTTCGTTTAAACTCAGTCGAATTTAAATCAAAGTCCTAAGTTAAAATCTAACCCGCGCAAATTTGTGCTCTATACGTTATGAGTAAATTATACTAGCAATTCTGCTGGAGAAACGCGAATTTTCTATTCGTAGGTATCTTATAAGTGTTATATGAGTTTACTTAACTACTCTGTTAGGCCTACAAAGTGATTTTTTCTGCCGATGTCTTCTGTGAAGATTTTAGAATTTTATTGTGTACTACAGTATCCTGCTTGTCTTTGGGGGCGGCCTGTCGTCGGAATGCTAGAATGCAGCCATTAGACGTAAAGGGAATAGCCAAGATTACAAAAATTACTACATAAAAAGATTACTTCAAAATATTTATGCAAAACGCGAAAAAATTATCGCTTATAATTTACTTTGACTTATTCATGCAGCCTCCATACCAAAAATATAAACACACCACACACTGAATATTTGCATGAATTAGATTTTAACTCACGACTGTGAATTGCATTCCCCTCAGTTCAATTCAAAGTAACTCAGGCTGAGTGTGACAGGTAACTCGGGTGCCATAGTTAAGTATTCTAGCTCAGACGTGTGTTGGAAATTAGTGAGCTAGGTATAAACTGTAACTCAGGAATTCTGAGTCTGATAAAACTGACTTATTCGTAGTTAAGTTTCTGACTTAGTTCCTGAGCAAGATTTCCCATGTAGCTCACGCTTGCTTAGGTTCTCATTCAGCAGTCTGAGGTAGTCGAACTCGTTTTGAAACAGTATGATCTGGCTTGGGATTTTTGAAGCCATACAACTCACGCAGAGTTAAATTAACTCAGTCAAATTTGCAGAGTACACATTTGCATAAATGCCGAAAAACTATAGGGTATTTATACGCTGATAACTGAAACGGAGCTAGCCGTCCAAGTTCATGGAAACATCTTTTTTATCTGTGTGTGTAACTCACAACTCGCCTTCTGATGGATAGATTCCAGCAAAATTCTTACTTCAATTGCAAAAGTGCCGACGATGTGCGATGTACCCTATTATAGAACGCTAAGAAGTCTTACCCTATGGTGGTTTAAACTGTACTCGCCTCTTTCCTCTACGACGCATTTTGCATACGGCAGCCACAATTGGTTCTGGTACTCGTCGACATGACCATATAACTCCTGTCCTGAGGCAACTGCATTGGTTGCCCCTAGATGGACGAATAAAGTACAAAATTTTATTGGTGGTTTACAATGCTCTGACTACCAACACACCGTCATACATCGTAGACATGCTAAACCAGTCATCAGTGGCACGTCATACTAATGAACGAACACTTCGGATTGATGTAATCAGAAACAATAGTTTTTGTTATTTGGGACCCTCAGAATGGAACAATTTACCAAGTGCCCTCCGAAATCCAAATCTTGATGTTATTAACTTTAAAGCAAAACTAAAAACATTTCTGTTCCCACCTGCATGACATTGAAATTTACGACATGATTATATGATATTATTTTTCTAGACAATATTTGTGACTATGTAACAATCATGACTATGTTTCGGAATATTATATACTATCCTGCGCTTCTGTCAGGCTTTTGCCAAAAAGGCGCGTAACAAATGTTTTTATTATTATTACCCGTCTTCTGGTACAAAATAGCTAATTGGATTTTGCCCCTTCTTTACCAAAAATGTGGATATACGTTTACCTGTGTTTATCGGACCGTATGTCCTGTTATATCGAAAAACGGAGAGCATTACTCGGAATCAGCTTGCCGATATCTACTCACAAGTTGAATAAGATCCAGTTGTGCCCACTGAGAATTTGGACTTTGTCAAATGTAAGTTGGTCACCCAAGAAGAAGAAAAATTACAAATTTTGTACCTCATATTATGGTATATTTAAATCTTTTATTGACAGTGGAGGTAAGAAAGTCAGGTTTTCATCCTCTGGCTCTGCTCTTCTTAAACCATGTGCGGCTTGGCTCGGCTCGTTTCTCACAGCAAGACCTTAGGCACTGGCTCGGCAGTTCGCCTTTCGGTAAATAAGTTTTTGAAAATTCAGTGCTTCAGGGCTATTAGCCGGAAAATCTAAACTGGTGGCCATGTCAGAACAATTTTATTGAACTGACGGTTGAAAAATGTTAGAGTCACAAATTGGAACTGCCAAGAACACCAAATGATACCCTATCGCAACTAACATGTAGCACCTCCTGCAATCTTGCTGAATCAAAACTCAGCGTAATCCGCTTTATGTTTAGTTAAATCCATCGTTCATTTTTATTATGGCCCAGTAGCGGATACAGCGTCGCCGTTAGGGAGGCTGTCAGTAGGCATTTAATACTGATACGCAAGCTTTACCCCCCTGTTTTGAGCACACCCTACCCGTCCCCGTGGGCCAGACACCGCCAGTTTTCTCCCCGTAGGGCATACACTGCCTAACTTAACCCCCTGTTGGGCAGATCCTGACAACCTCCTCCCACCCACCCCCTCACCCCGCCAAAGGCACGATCGGAGTTCTAACAGTAGTAGTTCTCACTACCACAAGTTTAAAGCAAATTTGGTGGGGCAGCTTTGTTTGCATGGCCTGCCCTTCCTTCTCGTTCCTTCACTTGACTAATGGCGGTGTGTAGCCGGCCCCTGTATCCTCGCGTGTTGACTCCAGAAACCATGTAAGGCATTATGTTGTACCGCTAGAAAAAGATACTACTTATAAGTTCGAAGAGGGGGAGGGCGGGGCACGGAAATATTGTTGAAGACACCATCATATGACAGCCTTATTTGTTTGAAAAGTGGAAGCCAACACCATCCTTGCTGTACCTCACCTGAAAGTTCATACTCTGCTTCATCTTCCGACGACTGATTTTTTCCATTTGGACCCTTGACTATTTCAACGCAGGCGATTCAGTTTTTTTATCAGTTATCTAACTCAAACGTCAAACCACACGTATGTACGGTTACTTCAGCTCGAAGCCCAGCGGGTTTAAACCCGACCCAATGTCTAACTATTAAACGATCAGTGTATACATAATTTCGTTCCCATCTATCTCAAAATTCCATTTGTTATAAACTCTTGTTTTGCCATTCCAATGTCAGCCAATCATACTCTATACTTTTAACGTATTATCTCTCTTATTTGCAATCGGTTTCCACTCCTTCCTACTCCTCATAAACACAATACTACTAGGAGCAAACAGCATTTCAAATTTGATTGGTTCTTAAAACGATATTTAAAACCATGAATCATTAGTCTACTCATGAACCTTAGTCATAACTACAGTGTTTTACTACTATTAAATGACTAAGACTCTTTGTTTCTGTTCTCTTAAACGCGCCTATCGATGCAGGCATTGAGAAAATCGTTGTACTAGAAATGTTTGTTTGTAGTTTATAAATCTTTGTTTATTAGCGGTTGATCAAGAAATTTGTGTGACAGGGGGCTACTGCTGAAATGTTTTTCGTTTGGGGGGAGGGAGGAGGCAGGGGAAGTGACGATTTTTGCCGGCTGTTCCTTTAAGTTCACAGCCTCAATCTGCATAGAATGTATGCCTGGACTCAGGAGTGTAGCCAGAAAATCCAAACTGGGAGGGCACCAAGGCTTTCTGGAAGAGCACAAAATCCGAACTGAGGCGGCACCAGGGCATTCTGAAGGGACACAAATTAGCTGTTAATTCTAACTTGGGGGCACCGAGCCAAACTGGGGAGGCGCGGCCAACCTGGCCCCCTCTCGGCGACGCTCCTGCCTGGACTGAACGCTGCGGTCGCCTCAGCTCTCTCTCCGCTAGTGTTTACATATTATTTTTGTTTATTTAGTTGCATTAGAATAGTGATTGGTTGCTCGGTTTTTGTTTACCTGATGGTGGAATATGTACGTACTGTCTTTTCATATATATATATACGTTGGTATTTTTATACTCTCGCTTCGCTGTCTCGGGGTGTATCAGTGACGTGTTTTGATTATTTTGACTAATGAAAATAGTATTTATATATAATCTAATTTTGTTTTCGCTGAATCATGATGACAAAGTTTACTACTAGAAGCTAGCTATTGACTAACTTTCTATATAAGCTCTCATCATGGCAGTTTCGTAGAATTCATTTGGGTGTTTGCAGCAATATTGTTACGATGACGTGTTGGAGCCAGATTTTTTAGAAGCCATTGTATTGAACTTTGGTACTTTAAAGTAGTAACTGTTGTACTAAGTTCTTTTTTTTAAATAGTGTATGATAAGCTGGCTATCGAGTATTTGAAACGTTTTTTAAATTAGAAAGTATAAGTTCAAACAATATTTGTGTGAAGATGATGTTAAATTTTGTGTTTACATTAAAATTATATTGATAAAACAAGAAACCATTTCTGTCTCGCTACGCGTTGAGTAATGAATATGTACTTCTTGAATTGCTGTTTATAAAATCCTTAATCATTTTTTGTAAACAAATTTAAAAATGAGTAAGTAAGTAGATGATTGTTGCTTAAAGTTTGGTTGCAAACGAGTTTTTTCTTCAAAACAAAGGGCGGATTATGTGCTATTCAAACCATCCAAAGGACTTATTTAAATGATGTACATCAACAGAGTTGTCTTCACTGTGTCATTTGTAATACTACAAGATAGACATTTCAGCATTTTAGTTCAGTGATCGCTGAGAAGGATATTAAGGATGTTTTGTGACAGTATGTATGGTCCTGAATTCCGGCTGAGATGTTTGTTTCTTGCTTATGAACCGGTGTATGGAAATTTTTCTACAACGGGAACCGGAATTTTAAGAAATTTGTATACTTGCAGCCGACAGCTCAGAGTAGCGAGGATTGATCTGTCACTTAGACCAAACCAGACATAGCGACAGTAAGCCCTAGGCAATGGCTTATGTATCAATTTAGAGCAGTTACTCATAGCAGAAAACCGGAAGACATGTATATCCTGAAATCATCGTTGAAAGTTCATTTCAAACTTACATCAAGTAAACATTTGTTTTATGTTCGTAGACTAATTATTGTTTAAACGACGGAAAGTTTTACTGATTGCGACGATTATTACGAATTAAGATATTTGCAAAATTTTTGCTATCGAACACTATTTCGATATTCGATATTCGTAACAAATTGTTGTTGTAAAGTGGAATTCAAGAAATGTGAGATTTTATAATTTGGAGCTAAAAATAATTTGTATATAACTGCTTTAGAAGACACATAAATTGGATAGAATTTTGTCAAATTGCTGTCTTCCAATTACGTCGTTTCCGATGTTTTCTTACGCTCAAGATTTAGTCGCACTATGCTTTTGAAGAATTATTGATTTCTTTGTTTTATGATTTATGTCTTATAATTATTCTGTAACCTGGTACATGGTACTTCTATGTCATACACTGTGTCTGACTATGGTAATTGTCTGTTGATCGGTCTTGGCGAGAAGCATCGGCAAAAGTTGACGACACTGTCAGAATAGTAAAAATTCGTAGTGCCCGGCTGCCTTTTGCATGTTCTCACTGTCTGGTGGAATGGATCGCAGGATTAACCTTGTCAATTTGGAAAACTTTATACAAATATCTTAGACGGTTTATATTTCGTTATAGTGTCGTTTTGTATTCAATCAACCACTGATCACTAAGTCAATATATATACATTACTAATTTTTTCTCGTGATCACGTAACCGACTGGAGGGACTGGCTACACAGTGGGTAGATGCTGATAAAACGGATATTATTTAATCGCAGGGTGATTTATTTGTAATTCTTGTTTTTGAGCCCCTGAGCTTGCTAGCTAAACTAGAAGTTGGTGACTGTTCAAAATCATAGTTTGAGCCGTATGCAAGGTATTAGCACGTTGGAGGAACGGTGCATTCTTCGCTCCTCAATTGTCCAGTAGCGGTATGGTCGGGTAGCGTGGTATACGACTCTGGACATAGGTACGCACCTTGTGCTAGACCGTAAACGTCATGATTATCGAGCTCGACTACCCCTGGGTAGCAGTACTGCTTTCATTTCGATTTTCAAATGCTCATGCGTAGAGTAATTCGCGCAGAGCAGTGAGCTCAGAGAATTTTTCCAGACCCGCGAAGCCCATGAATTATAAACCTATATCGGGGGCTTCGCAAGTGCATCATTATTTACTAAACATTTTTTGCATTTAGCTTTGTAATAGTGAATTCTTGGTTCTTTTCCTTTATCCCCCCGAGCCCGCGTTTGCCCAAGAATGGTCAGATTCTGGACATTTTGGTATTTTTGTGATCCTCGAGACCCTGGACATTTTGGTATTATTGTGATCCTCGAGACCTCCCCTGATCATTTCAACCAAAAAATTCAAATTTTTTAAATTTTTTTTTGAGTTTCAAGGGAATTCTAGGATACGGTTGTCGGATTCCGTTAAAAATAAACCATTAGACTCAGCTCGTGAAGTCGCGTCTAATGGTGGGTAAAAATGCAAGTTTTAAAATTTTTTTGCTTCCCAAGGGGAACTCTCGGGACCCGAAAACAAATATCCAATTTTTGGTTGAAATGATCAGTGGAGGTCTCGAGAATCACCAAAAATACCAAAATTTCCAAGGAAAAAGGCCCACTTTCATCACAGACCTCCTAACGTCTAACCAGCCACATTAAATCCGAAATTTATCTCACGTAATTCTAAAATTTGTCAGATTCTTGTCTATGATTTTAGCTATTCCACAACAGCACGCAAAAGGTTTTTAATGTTAGCTGCAGGATTCTGAACGTTACAGGCACCTACTTCCCGCGGGCTCAAGGCTTGAGCACGTACCCGGCCTTCAGGGATCCGTGCATGCACATACCGGCGCACAGCTGTGAAATCTCGAAGTGTCGACCTTTATTAAACACATATTTTGGCATTAAAGCTTACAGACGAAACCAACTATACCTGTGACAGATGACATTTTCATAACATGACATTTTCATTTATAACATGACAGATTTTCATTTATTTCATGACAGATGACATTTTCATTTATAATTTACTGATTTTAGCGTAAATTGTTTACTTATCGTTTACTTAAATATTTCCTAATTCAAACTACAACTGAAAATGTGTGACGAAGATGTTGCCGCACTTGTGATCGATAACGGCTCGGGTATGTGCAAGGCCGGGTTTGCCGGCGACGATGCGCCGCGTGCTGTATTTCCGTCGATTGTCGGCCGACCACGACATCAGGTGAGTGATCGAATGTCAACAAGCGTACTGTGCCTTCTTTCACACGTTCAAATCAAAATTTGTCCGCCAAAACTTTGTAATTATTTTAAAAATGTGACAAATTGTGATGATTCAAAATTTGAATACGAGTTATGTGGGTTTTTTACCTCATTATGGTGCCTTTCACGAAAGCAAGGTTATTTTTATTTTAATCTTGAATTTTTTCTGTGGTTGGTTTCATTTTATAGTAAAATGACAAATGCCGATGCCTGTTTTTCGATTAAGTCTCCGGTTTTGGAGTTGTGGGATTTGAGGTATGGCACCCTCACTGTTCCTCGACCCAAAATTAGAAAATTTGGTCTGACGTCCTGGGCGACTGAAAAGTTTTATTTGGGGGTTTTCAGGCATGGGAAACTCATAGCCGGTGTTGGTTTTACACTGCAACCCATGATTCCTTGAGCACGGTGGTATGGCGCCCCCTTGGTTTGGGCTCAGCGATCAAAATGAGGGTTTTTTACTGCATTTTAATACCCTTCACGGAAGCAAGGTTATTTTATCTTAACATTTGAATTTTTTCTCTGGTTTTGTTGTTTCGTAGTAAAATGATAAGTGTCGATGCCTCTTTTTTGTTTTTCGATTAAGGCTTCGGTTCTAGAGTTATGGGGCTTGATTTGTGGCTCCTCGTGGTTCGTCGACCCATTATTCGAAAATGTTTTTGACGGCCATGGCAGCTGAAAAGTTTTCGGGCATGGAAAACGCATTTCCGGTATTGGTTTTGCTGTGTAGCGCATTTCCATGGGTAGAGGGGTATGGCCTCCCAAGGTTCGGAATCAAACGGTAAATGGAGGGTTTTCATAACGTAGTGAAACGTAGTGGAGATTGTGTGTTGCAGGGGTGAAATCTTTTATGAAATCTTTTAAATTCCGTCTGTGTTTGTGTGTGTGTGATCGGCCATAACTAGGGAACGACTTAACCGATTTTCATGGCCTTGGGTTAATTCGAACCGGCATAGTCGATTTACCGTGTACCAGGGAGTAACCGGAATTCCGGTTCCGGGTCCGGCGAAAATAGTGTTCCGGTTGCGGTTCCGGCAAAGGGCAAAAACCATGCCGGAACCGGAATTCCGGTTTAAAAATTTTGTTTGAAATTTTCCACGTTTTTTGCTTCATCCTGTAATCCAAACATACGTAATATATATTGATGATCATATATAATGATCAAGCTCCAATACAACCAAGCAAAAGAAAAGATTAACTAACCAATTTGTCGTGTGAAACGTAAGTAGGGCACATAATTTGAGCAGGAATTTTTCATAATAACCTGCAGGAGCTTGTTGAATCAATGCTTGTAGCAGCTATTTTACACATCCAGAAGTCTGTGGGATACGCTTGAATTAAACCGGTCCAACTCGGTAACAGAGTATCAGAGTATAGCTTACGCAGAAGTACTTAGGGTATGCTTGGCTAACATAAATTGCATCAAGCACCCGCCATTGCGCTTGTAAGCTTGGTAAATCAGTCTAAATTGAAGTAAACTAACGTTATCTGCAACGCAGCTAGAAACTGCTTTCTTGGCAATGAACTGTATTTATTGAAACTGTGCGAGCAGCATCACAGTGTGTCTCATTTATAGCATTCTGATTATAAAGTTATCATCATTATGATCTAACTGACGGGCACTGTTTGTCCAACGATAGCCTAAACAGTGTCTCTGACCACTGATCAGAAAATTACCTTCTATCTATTATTTTCTCTTAGAATCATATAAACCAATAATTTTAAGTTTCCTACAGAAGAACATGCAACAAACGTATGTGTAGCAAAGGGAGGCGACTGGAGACAGGGCGAAAGTGTGTATTCTACGCTCCAAGCTTTGTAAGCACATTCGATTTGACGCAGTATACGCAATGGTGTATATTGGAAGACAATTTTTGCTCTGAATGTCCAAAAACCGACATATTTGATGGATAAACATTATTAGCTTCCTCAGTCTCTTTAAAGTTTCAGAAAGGCAATAATACCATCGCAATACATTAACTTTAATGTAAGTTATTTTTAATGCATTTTAAATCCACTATACCTTCATTTCTTCCATCATCTGTTTTACTATATATAAATTTCGAAGACCAGGTTCCGGATCCGGTTTAAATAGATGGTTCCGGTTGCTGGTTCCGGTTCCGGTAAATTTCGGTTCCGGTTATTCCCTGCCGTGTACATCATCGAGCGTTTTTTGATTTGGGGACTGGTTCCGGGGTCACGGGTCAAAATGTTTTTGCCCCATTTTAGTACCCTTCACGGAAGCAAGGTTATTTTTATCTTAACTTTCGAATTTTTTTCTCTGCTTTGTTTTATTTCATAGCAAAATGATAAATGCCGATGCCTTTTTTTTGTTTTTCGATTGGGGCTCCGGTTCATGGGGTTTGACGTATGGCATCCCCGTGCTTCCTCGACCCAAAATTCGAAAGTTTGTTCTGATGTCCAGGTCGGCGGAAAAATTTTACTTGGGGATTTTCGGTCACGGCAAACTCATTGCCGGGAGTATAGCGCCGCCATGGTTCATCTAACCAAAATTCCTAATTTTACTCTTACGTCCTGGGAGGCTGATAGCTTGCACTTGCGGTTTTGGGGCATGGGGAAGTTAGTGCCGGTGGTAGGTTTGTTCTAACTTGTGCGGTACTGTGTGGTATCGGCATATAGCATATCGACGTATAATATCGAGAGCTTATTGGCTGTGCACGGAAAAGGCGTAGGTGTACCTATGCTTCACTACGTTCTGCACTCTCGATACAGTTCCTAGTTTGCCTCATTTTAGTACGCTTCACAGAAACAAGGTTATTTTATCTTAACTTCCGATTTTTTTCTCTGGTTGGTTTTATTTCATAGTAAAATGTTTGTTTTCGATTAAGGCTCCGGATAATGGGCGTTTGAGGTATGGCACCCTCGTAGTTTCTCGATCCAAAATTCGAACATTTGTTCTGACGTTCTGGACGATTGAAAAGTTGTACTTGGGGGTTTTCGGGCATGGGAAACTCATTGCCGATGTTGATTTCGCTCTGCGACCCATGGTTACGGCGGCATGGCGCCCCCATGGTTCATCAACCCAAAATTCCCGTGTCGTCCTGGGAGGCTGATAGCTTGTACTTGGGGTTTTCGGGCATGGCAAACTTGTGGCCGGTGTTAGTTTTGTTCTCTGATAGCTTGTACTTGGTGGGTTTTCGGGCATGGCAAACTTATTGCCGGTGTTAGTTTTGTTCTAACTTGTGCGGTATTGTGTGATGTTCACATATAGCATATCAACGTATATATGTTATCGAGAGCTATTGGCTTTTCTCACGCAAATCTCGATAGAGTTATTAATATAGTCAGATTGGTCTCAATGTAGCAAAACCATCGTATTCAATATGCTCGATAACGTAATAAATACTAAGTTAAAAACATGCAATAACATACCGAAAATTAAAAATACCTATTTCCTTCAAAGGGTAAACGACCCACATTCGGCCTCACAGCGGCCCAGGGAGTGGTCCTACAGCAAAGTGGTAGATACCGATGATCTGATTCTGTATGGTGACCTAGCTGTTTTCGATGCGCACTTGTCTCTCGGGAAAGGGCTGCGAAAAGATCTCTTTTGGCATTTTCCACATTTTTCCCTTTTTTTTGATCACATCGCGATAAATTTTATTTTGTAGTTGCTTGGCTAAATACAGTATAATTAAAATCTTTAAATAGTGTTCGAATGTGTACCTTCAACGAAAAAACAAAAATCTATTCAATTCAGATCTGCAGGATCTAAGCTTCAAATTTTGACCTGGTCAGTGTTTTCAGAGCGTTATCCGTTTGAGTTTATTCTGAATAGCGTATCTAAGTGGATTTTAGTGGCTTCCTGCATCACTATATATAATTACAAACAGTGTCAGAAGAGATAGCGCCTGGGAATAATAAATCTTCAAATTAAATTGTCACTAAATCGAACTTTTCTGTGCAGTTGTTTTGTTATATTGTTACGGGAAAAGAATATACGTACTTATACAACTTGGAGTTCAACATTTTGTGAAGAGGGTAATAGTAGTTCATAATTTTTTTTCTGTGGTATAATAATGATTGTCAGGTATCAATAATTGTCTGCAATATTTTACTGTTTCTTAGGGAGTCATGGTTGGAATGGGCCAAAAGGATTCGTACGTTGGCGATGAAGCTCAAAGCAAGCGCGGCATTTTGACGCTCAAATATCCGATCGAGCACGGCATTGTAACGAATTGGGACGACATGGAAAAGATTTGGCATCATACCTTTTATAACGAGCTTCGTGTGGCGCCTGAAGAACATCCTGTATTACTTACCGAAGCGCCGCTTAATCCCAAAGCGAATCGCGAAAAAATGACGCAGGTCAGTTATAACAGTTATACAGACACTAAAAGCAACAATAAACACACATTCAGGTGCTTTTCCCACGACTTCTCACCAAAAATGTCGAAAACGTCATTTTTTATGCCAAGTATGAACCAGAAGTGTAAAGAATATTTGCTCAACAATGTTTTTAACACTTGCAGTGAGTTTATCTGCCCAGAAAACCCATATAAGACACTAAAAGCAACAAAAAACACATTTAGGTGCGTTTCCCACGACTTTTCACCAAATATGAAATTTTGCGGCAACTATAAGCTTATAGACTCCAGATTGGGAAGCAGTTGAAAAACTTGTTATATATCATTGGAAAGCCCCTGGTATATCTACATGGAATAGGCCTATTAGTTTGCGGATACCTCGTTTACTTATTGAGAAAATTCGCAAAGACTGGAGGGGGTGACGAAAAATGGGCCAAAATGACGTCATTTTGCCCCATAACTTTTCCCACAGGAAGAAATTAAAAAATCGGCTCGTCATTACACCTAAATCGACCATTGCGGTTGGAATGAGCTATCTTGCATCAAAATCCGCCCAACCGTTATCGAGATCCAGGTGCGATACACAGGGACAGGACCTTCTTAACCCCCCTCCAGAGCCAAAATTGAAAAATTTTCGTTCCACTCGAATTCAATAATTAATATTTCCAGCTACCGTTGGGCTTTTACTACGCTAAATTTGAGAAGAAAATACGCATTTTCGCTTTTTGGCTTCTCGGTGGGAAGCCACTATGCCCTGGTTAAATTTACAGCTTTGTAGAAAAGAATAGACCATAGTTATTTTGAAGCAATGGTATGTGGTCACCCAGTTGTGCCTTTTCGTACATGGCTGGGATCAAGCTGAAGGTGCGACGTAGATGGGCCAGACAATTTTCAGTCGTTTCTGAAACATATCTTGTGCCGTGCGCCAAAATTTCGAACACGTTTCGAATTTATCGAGCGAACATCGAACAAACAGCACTCATTTCTGGCGAGTACTGTAGCTGAAATTCCCCATCGACACGCGGTTAGTATTAGTATGGAATGCTAATGTAATTTTGGGTATTTGCGCGGAAAGAGTCTTATTTTAAAATAACGAGTTTACTAATTTTCGTCCACAAGTTAGTAGTATCTGCAGCGTTGTTCTGGCTGTCACATTGAGTATTTCGTAAAATGTTTTTTATTGCTTGTGTTTTATTACATTATTCGCTATCGTCTGCGTTGAGACTTACATTGCACGATTAGCACATTAATACAACGTTACAAACCAGCTTTGAAAAGATCTGATGAAATATTTGAGACAATCTTTTGTGCTATATAGCACTGTCAGGGCATTATAATGACAGCAAGCAGACTAGAGATTTAACATTGAAATGAGAAAATATAGGCATGGATCATGTAAGGGTGTGTCTTTTTAGTGGAAACTAATTTATATTTTCAGATTGATTTCATTCTTCCAATTTTTGTTTATAATTTTAGATAATGTTCGAAACTTTCAACACGCCCGCAATGTATGTCGCTATTCAAGCTGTCCTTTCTCTCTACGCCTCGGGTCGTACCACTGGAATCGTGCTTGGTATGCCAATATTTAATTATATAAGTTTAGGTCAATTTTGGGGGCCAAAGGGCGCCTTTCAGGGCCGGACGTTATAACGTTAGAAAAAGAGGACCTTAGTGCGAGGAATTGTACGGGCGGCAGCCATCGGCTTAAGCTTAGTATATAAAGCTCATATGGGGACTATCGCTTAGGCTTAGTATATAGAGAACGGCATGGCGTGCATTTTAGTTTCGCCCGTAAAAATTACTTCGACCCAATTCTGCATAGAAGTTATAAGCTTAGCTACAACGATATACTATTTTAAATACACAGAAATACGAAGACAATTCTATTCAAAACCTACTTATTTGGCTTCTCACAAGCGTGTCTTTTCGTATAGTGTCCGTTTGCTGTTTTGTCGCATCACGTTGTCCACCTGTTCTTGGTCACAAACGGTACACTGTGGCGAAACAACTACAAGAGCTGTGCGCATAGTTTAAATAAAATTATGAAGCTGTTTTGACTTAATTTGTTATTAAAGTGACCCTCCGCCTAAATGTATATATGTATTTTCACAATAACGATACAAATTTATTTCTCGTAAGAGAGCTTCTCCATGCTGATAATTATTGCTCTCCTGTTTTCAAGCATTCTCAGAAAGCTATGTCGGACAGAAGCTAAGCTGATTCGGCAGACTTTTGTGTATTTGGAAACATTCCTCGAATTTGAGATAGAATGGTAATACCATGGCATCGTAATTTTTGCGGCAGAAATCCTAATACTACCCAAAGAGTCTAATTAAGAATGGCGGTTTCGGTGCCAGCCATAATAGTGTCATGAACTCAAGAAAAGCAGAATTGAATATGGATTTGTTCCCACTCGTTTTAACTCAGACAGATATAAGATTGATACTCGCTTTGATTGGGAAACCAAAATCGCAAAATGTGACGACCTTTAGTATGTAATAGTAACAGAATTTATAGTCTTCATTATGGACAACATGCTGGCATATTTCAGAACTATTCCTTAAAAATTGGCGAGGGAAGGAGTGGGGACTGGAGCGGAGCCAGGGCGCGTCGGAATTGGTCAGGAGGTTTTACAGCAGCAGACCTAGCTTCGCCAGGGCTATCGATATCCAAAATTTTCAAAATAGTGTTTTAATCAAAAACTGATATTTGATAATTCATCTTAGAAACGCTGCAAAGGTGCGTTAGTCAAGTTAAAAATAACTGAAACTAATTTTTATGTTATCAGCATTGGGTTTTGGATAAACAGTGTCAGTTTTTGTGTCAACTGTAGGCTGTTTATTAAAAAATTTTCCGAGCTCACATTTTGCCAAGGCCAACAAACCGGGCGGCAGCTTTTTCCAACAAGGATCAAAAATGTCTGAGATCGTCCACCTTTCCCAACTCCTAATGTGTTCGTATTGTTTGGCGATATGACCGATGATTTCAGAATATTTTTCTGCTTGTTTTAGGGTTAAGCACGCCCGAATTTGCGACCCCTATTAGGTAGACCCTACCCGGACCTTGATGTTGTACATACTATTTTTATACGTGTATTTTTATAGACTCCGGGGATGGCGTTTCGCACACGGTTCCAATTTACGAAGGCTATGCTCTTCCGCACGCAATTCTACGATTGGATTTGGCCGGTCGTGATCTGACCGACTATCTCATGAAAATTTTGACTGAACGTGGCTATTCTTTTACTACCACAGGTAAGCACATGTTTACCTACGGTTTAGTTTTCAGTAGTTTTTGCGCCAGCAAATAATATATGATCTCATGACGTATAAACACATCAAATTAGCACATCACTAATTTTTAAATACGTATGATTTATCAAACATAGCTTTGATAACCTCGTTGAAATTAGCACATCACTAATTTTTAAATATGATTTATCAAACATAACTTTGATAACCTCGTTGAAATTAGCACATCACTAATTTTTAAATATGATTTATCAAACATAACTTTGATAACCTCGTTGAAATTAGCACATCACTAATTTTTAAATACGTATGATTTATCAAACATAACTTTGATAACCTCGTTGAAATTAGCACATCACTAATTTTTAAATATGATTTATCAAACATAACTTTGATAACCTCGTTGAAATTAGCACATCACTAATTGAAAATTAGCACATCACTAATTGAAAATTAGCACATCACTAATTTTTAAATATGATTTATCAAACATAACTTTGATAACTTTACATCACTAATTTTTAAATACGTATGATTTATCAAACATAACTTTGATTAACCTCGTTGAAATTTCGTAATCCGATGTACTAACGTCATACAAACATTGGGTAATGGTTCAAACTAAATACTGTTTAATATCGAACGGGTCGTAAAATCTTTATTAATACCCCCGTGTCTCCCTTGGCTCTACGCTGTTAAGTATAATTGTGGCCGAAGTGCAGAGGATTTGTTGGCAGTCTTTGGTTATCGTACATGGTGTGTGCCTTGCCAGCTCGTACATGGCTGTTATGCCGCGAAACGGGAAGTTACCACTGTCTTGCTCCCTATTATATAACTATGGGAATCATTGAAACATATTTAACATAAATGTTATTGGTTTCGGCGTTTATGGAAATTCAAGATTTCATTTCTTTAATTCTTGGCAGTATATATTTATTCAATAATGAAATTGTTTTATTGCTGGCAGTGTTTATAAAATTTCAGGATTTAATTTCTTTAATTATTGGCGGTATTATGACAAATTATTATTGTACTCTATATTAATTTGTGTATTCACAATTCGACCATTATTTTAACGAGGATAAAACATTCGTTATTTTAGCTGAACGTGAAATTGTTCGTGACATCAAGGAAAAGCTGTGTTATGTTGCGTTGGATTTCGAGCAGGAAATGTCAACGGCAGCCGCATCGTCGTCACTGGAAAAGTCGTACGAACTGCCGGACGGTCAGGTCATTACAATTGGCAACGAGCGTTTCCGCTGCCCCGAAGCTATGTTCCAGCCTAGTTTCCTTGGTAAGGCTAATTGAATTAATACACATACACGTCATGACAGTTGCACGCTTAGTCATAAAACGAACGGAGCAAGGTACGATTTTGGTTACCTTAGTCACTTCGGGCGATCAGTCTCTTACTTCCATGTGATACATATGTTACTAAATCTTATTTTCAATGAGCCATCCAGAACCGACACTCTATAAACCATAGGGTATTAGCGGCTGGCTGTTTGTTACTACTTAGTGTATAGGATATCCGTAATTGAAATTTATATGCACAGAGCTAGCTTTGAATCTGGGCTGGGAAGTACCGGAAAGGGAAAACCTGGTTTTCATACGAAAAGAATGTCATTCTGATTGGATCTTGTTTTCTGAAGATTTATATAGAATGTTTCCTGAAGATTTATATAGAATGTTTTGAAGTAATTGCTGTATATAGTATAATTGATCTTTGTTTAATATTTACCTTTTTTCTTTAGGCAAGGATTTGTTTTAAATGTTTATCCGTAATTGAAATTTATATGCACAGAGCTAGCTTTAAATCTGGGCTGGGAAGTACCGGAAAGAGAAAACCTGGTTTTCATACGGAAAGAATGTCATTCTGATTGGATCTTGTTTTCTGAAGATTTATATAGAATGTTTCCTGAAGATTTATATAGAATGTTTTGAAGTAGTTGCTGTATATAGTATAATTTATCTTTGTTTAATATTTACCTTTTCTCTTTAGGCAAGGATTTGTTGTAAATGCTTATCCGTAATTGAAATTTATATGCACAGAGCTAGCTTTAAATCTGGGCTGGGAAGTACCGGAAAGGGAAAACCTGGTTTTCATACGGAAAGAATGTCATTCTGATTGGATCTTGTTTTCTGAAGATTTATATAGAATGTTTCCTGAAGATTTATATAGAATGTTTTGAAGTAGTTGCTGTATATATATGTAAGGTTGAAAACGTCAAAAATTTGGTTATAATATTTTTCACTCTAATACTTATATAACTACAGCCGGTGGTTTAGTATTATGATTAATTCACTGCTTCAGGCATGGAATCATGCGGTATCCACGAAACCACATACAACTCGATTATGAAATGTGACGTCGACATCCGTAAAGATTTGTACGCCAATACTGTTTTGTCCGGTGGAACGTCGATGTTTCCCGGCATCGCCGACCGAATGCAAAAAGAAATCACTGCCTTGGCGCCGTCCACGATGAAGATCAAAGTGAGCAGTTAAATATTTTATTGTGTGCCGTCACAGTTTCGACTTTCACATTCGCTAATAATTTAAACAATTGTCAAAATTATCCAAAACGGCAAACGGTTATTTGAATTTTGAGTAGTGAGTAGAACGAGCGTAGCGAAAGATTCGCACTGACCGGATGTTGTAGAGTAATTAACGTATATAAAAGTTTTTGAATTTTGAGTAGTGAGTAGAACGAGCGTAGCGAAAGATTCGCACTGACCGGATGTTGTAGAGTAATTAACGTATATAAAAGTTTTTGAATTTTGAGTAGTGAGTAGAACGAGCGTAGCGAAAGATTCGCACTGACCGGATGTTGTAGAGTAATTAACGTATATAAAAGTTTTTGAATTTTGAGTAGTGAGTAGAACGAGCGTAGCGAAAGATTCGCACTGACCGGATGTTGTAGAGTAATTAACGTATATAAAAGTTTTTGAATTTTGAGTAGTGAGTAGAACGAGCGTAGCGAAAGATTCGCACTGACCGGATGTTGTAGAGTAATTAACGTATATAAAAGTTTTTCACACTGTAGCCCTTGGATCCAGGATTAAGGTGTGAAAGGGGATTTTACGTAAATGCCAGGGACTAAATAGCTTTTCGAATGGGCCCCAAAAGGTCCAAAAATACACAACCGGCAATATCGCCTCCAACACTCGAAATTCACCACCTTGGCAGTCAAGTTACTAGTAAATTGCCTTGGAAAAGCTGCGACGATGTCGCTAATTGAAATTGTTTCTACTGGCATTGAAGATCAAAATTTAGATAAGCGCCCGTTCTGTACTTTTAGGTACGAGAAAAATATTAGGTTACCCCACCTCAGTTTGAATATTTCAGTCCATCAACCAAAGGATTGTGAGAAATTTGGCCATATTGTTTTGAATCTCCCAATGGGTTTTAGATATTTTGTGTACTACTGTGATTAATGACGACCACGGTTGTATCTGGATTATTCCGAGCAAAGTTTAGCTTTGTCAACTACGTTGTTGCCGCACCTGATTATTTGTGTTAAGGAGTTCTCTTTTGCAGATGTGTTCTTATTATTTTTATGTCATTTCGTTGTAAAACCGTTTTCGTGTATCATTTTCAGATCATCGCTCCGCCGGAGCGCAAGTACTCGGTTTGGATTGGCGGCTCTATCCTGGCATCCCTGTCGACATTCCAACAAATGTGGATCTCGAAACAAGAATACGATGAATCTGGACCGTCGATTGTTCATAGAAAATGTTTCTAAAAATGGAGACATTTGTGTAAAAAAATATATACAATGTATATTGATGCCAAAAACTGTAATTATTTATGTTCAAATATTATGTAATTATTGTGTGAACTGGCGGGTGCATATCAAAAATGATCGTGGTTATTTGCGAAAAGCATTACGCGCTGTTGTATTTGTGTTGTCTAACAGAAAAAATGTATTGTAATGCTTTGAATTCGGAGTCATACTGTGACTTGTTTATAACAGTTGGTATTGGTTTTCAGTTTTTGCTAGCCCATCGATTTTTTATTCCAACTTGTAGAGACTCGCATATTGCAAACTATCCGTAGCATTACTTCTAGTAGTTTCCTTAGTAAAACTGTTGATTGGAGTTTTCCGGCCATTTCCCTAATTTCTTTTCAACCTATTTTCTAATGTTAAAATTTTCACTTCTCGGAGTTTCTGCCATTTCCCTAATTTCTTTTCAACCTATTTTATAATGTTAAAATTTTCACTTCTCGGAGTTTCTGCCATTTCCCTATCTTCTTTTCAACCTATTTTCTAATGTTAAAATTTTCACTTCTCGGAGTTTCTGCCATTTCCCTAATTTCTTTTCAACCTATTTTATAATGTTAAATTTCCACTTCTCGGAGTTTTCCGCCACTTCCCTAATTTCTTTTCAACCTTTTTCTAATGTTAAAGCTTCACTTCTCGGAGTTTTCCGCCATTTCACTAATTTCTTTTCGACCTATTTTCCAATGTTAAATTTTCAATTGTAATGAACTATTTCGCTGTTTAGTATTTTGGGTTATTTGTAGGTAGTTTTCATTTATAGGATATTTTGTCTAAAATGTCTATACTAAATTATTGGTAATTCTGTTGTGAAATACAAGATGTTCTACATAATTCGCTTGTAGCTTTATTGCCACATGTTGCCTGCGTATTTTGGGTGCATTTCAAATTCATAGCCTTCACGCGTGGTTTATCAGAACTATATGTGTTGACTGTCGCAAAGCTGTGCATGAAACATTAAGAATCGCTATGCCCAAGGATTACCGACAATATTTAGCGTCCTGGCACGTCGTCCTTTGGACAATTCGGTCCTCTCGTCAATTTAGACCAGTAAAAAGTCTAACTCCGTATGACATTTGGCCTGGGACGAGTTACCTTGTTCTGGTCGCCAGTTTACATTTGTGTTTTCCTGAACATATTTCCTCGTCTCTGCGAGACTGCCGTATTCCAAGTGAATGTTAAAATGTAGATATAACCTTGAAATGTGCCCATATCATGTAATGTTTAACAGTATTATTATTGCATCTGTAGAAAATTGCACGTAATTTATTAATTTTTTTATTCTATAAATGTTGTGCAATAAATTTTGTGGTAACATTGGAGACGGTATAAAATTAAATACGAGGCGAGAAGCGACAATATAGAATTCAATAAAGCACTCGAGCTATCGGGTAATCTTCCCTAAAACCGCTGAATGGAATATAATATGGGCAAGTTAGACTTTTATAAGCCACTGTAGTCTGTGTGTTTGATACCCTAATAGACAGATGTTGTAAGTAAAAGACTCAATATGCCAAATACGAAACTCGACGCAGGCAGTGATCCCACAAAGATGTTGTTTAGCACAAAAATGTTACTTAAGCACAATAGACGACGGTGGTTTTTTATGGGAAACCCACGTTGCGAGATGTAAATAGCAAAATGCTGCTTGTTGTATGACCGGATTTGCCAAAAAGCTTTTATGAAAACTAGTTTTTGTCACAATTTAGACCAAGGATATCGGGTTGGACCTCTTAAGGTGTGTTCACACATTCAAATATTTTGATCGTCATTCGGGGATAATTTTTTGAAATTAAGCTTCTTGGTTCTCTTTTTACCAATGTTTCTCGTACCTTTCGCGAAAACTTTCCCCTTGTCTTTGACGGGGGTTCGGTGCGGAGCAGCCTCGGGGGTATCTGGCTGCCTTCCAGGTGCGTCGGGACCGGCGAGCCTCTGAGAGCGTTCGAGCCTCAGGGGATAATGCTTCTGGTTTTGTATAAATCTTTCGGCAGCCCTTTCGAAATGCTGATTTGGTCTCAAATTTATATATATGCCTTGTAACACAAAGTAGGTACTTTCGAGGTATGAGACACCATGAATGAATTTAACAAACCATCAATATCTGCTACGAATCCTTTTATAAATGGTTTTTTGGGTTTTGAAGTATTTTTAACCTTTTTGTGAGAAGCTTGCAGGAGCGGAGTTTGCCTGATTCCTATCAGGAACTAATCAACGGTATGGTCCTTGACATTTTGCCTTAAAATTTTCTGTTTTTAAACTTTCATTCTTAAACTAAATGTGCACTACGTACAGTCTTGAAACAACGTGTGCTGTAGCGGCGAAAAGAATCTGGATCGTTTGGCTCCGAGCTTTGTGCGCTAGTAGCTACATTATTTAGAATGTTGCTCGGTTCCTTAAGGAACCTCGCAAAGTCAGCGAATAATTAACTAGTATCCAAAAACGCAGCGACAAATACGTCGCAGCGATACCTAATAAGTCATTCGCCGAGATCAGCATCATCAGAAACAATAAAAAATAATACGAGCTTTCACCACAATAGCGGTTTATTTCACACGCGCAGCTGTCGGTGGTCACTGAGATTTTGCCACCTGTGACCGGGATTAAAACAAGCAAATCGTACATGGTTATAAATCATTTGTAGCGCATGCCATTCATTGATTATAGTCAAATTATTTATGCGGTCGCTAAAATATATCAGCTTGGTTTTGCCTGGGTTTATCGGGTTTGCTTTGGCTTCACCATTTAGCACAGTAATCCCTTAACCTGTGCTTGAAGAAAACGCTTGGCTGCTGTTAGGTTCCAGTAAAAGGTCCATATCGCAATGTCATTTACAACCTGATTACATTTCCTTGCGGCAGTGTTGCAGTGGAGCGTCGTTAGTATACATTATGTATAGTAAAGGGCTGATAACCCCACCCTGGAGCACTCTTGCGGTCGGCAGGAAGTGTGTGAAGGAGGTGCCACTGATATGATGCGCGAATTCACTTTAGGTGCATACACCAGGGTTCTTTTTCACGAATTGATTCGCGCAGAAATTTGCGTTCACATTTTTGCCATTGCTATTCGCATTTTTGTGAATGCGAACATGGGCTCTGCGATGTACGGATGGAATTTGTGTTCCCGCACATTTGTCCATTTAGCACGTTTTTCCACATTCATCAAATGATATTTTGAATCAAACAGCACTGTTCGCTGTCTGTTTGTGTACTACAGCATACGATAAAAAACGGGATTGGTAATCGCGTTTTCACTTGTACGCGGTCAGCAAAATACGACGCTAAATTGCAAAATAGTGTCCGCGAACAAAACCTACGCTTTGCTGCGTAGAAAATCGTGTACGCATAAGGGGAAATTGTGATTTGGTCACATTCATCGTTTTTACGATCATCATTGACTCGGCAAAAGAACAACCCATGTGTACGCACCCAAAGTGGACCCACGCATAGAAAACTATGTATTCATCTTAGTTTGCGTGTATAAATGTTGTTACGGTATTGAGTGAAAATTTTTGCAACTGGCCTTTATGACAGACTGTATCATAGGCATTCTCCATGTCAGCTAAGAAAGGCAGACTGTGGTTGTCGGTTATGCAGGCTTTGGTGTGCGTCATATGAAAATCTCATCAAATGATCATAACTGATCTGTGTTGTCTTCTTCCGCTTAGTGCTTCGTTTAGAATTGCCACATCTTCAAGTCTTTCTCTGATCTTTTTGTTGATAGGCAACAAGGCTATTGGTCTCTAAGAACTTTCCGAGCTTGGATCATTACCAGGCTTTGGAATCATAATCACTTTGCCTATTTTCCAACTAGAAACCAATTTGATACAATACGTTATAAAGGTCAATTAATGCTTGTTTTAAAGCCGTATGTTATTTTGTTATCTTGTTGCTGAAATTTGGATATAATTCTTAGTTTTCCATCCGGAAGATATATACATTATTTTAGGGTCAATTGATTCCACAAATTGCAACCAAGAAGCGGCTTTTTGTTAACGTAATCTACTTTTTATTTCACGGTTGAATTGATTTCTTCTTTGTTTGTTGAGAGGGTTTTTGTTTGCAACAATTTTTTCAAATACGTTAGCGTTCTCGTATCAGGTTTCCCAGGCAGTCATTAATTTGAAATTTATTAATTCTTGGTTTATATTTTGGCATTGATTCAGAAGCCCATGTCGATTTACGGGGCTTCCCTTAGATAAATCGCCAATAACAGTAAGTGATACCTTTAATTATAGAATCGCAGATTGGCCGCTATTTTCAGCCATGATTAACTCAAGATTTACCTCATCGGTGTCTATGTGAGGTGCTAGAACAATATTTTGCAACAGCAGGTGCTAGCATTTTGTCCATATTTATGAAAAATGTTTCGAGTTTTTGTATTACACCTTTCTTAACAATATTTTCGAAATTTTTCTCATTAAGAATATATAACTTCATATTGCTAACCATTTGAACCATGTTGACGAGCTGACTCGAATGGCTATAAAATGGGCTTAATCGGTTCACGGGTTAAAGAGTCATTGCCATTTATGTGAAATGTTAAATCTAAGCCTAAACTAAAGTCGCTACCCCGTAAACAAATTGAAACCAAAATTTTGCTATTGGTTACACAAAAAATCGAAAATTTCAATCATAAATATGAATAAAATACACATATTCAACTCATCTCGTCGAGTCGAGTGGTACCAGAAGCGGTGCTGTATCTTGAAAATTTCGAGATGTGTCTTTTTAGGAAAGAAACAAAAATTTTCCATGCTGATCAATGATGTATATATCTTGCTGGACTCCGCCGCTGCGGGGCGCCATCACCATCTGACTTCGGCTCGTCCATACGTCGTAATCGGCAGCCACGGACATCATCACAGAGAACGCGCCGCAAGACAATCTATGCTATGGAATGTCACCGAAAGCAGACTCCTTCTCGCGTTTGACAACTCGTCCCCATGTCTCGAATGCTCTTCCTCTTGGTCGCTTCCAGTCGGCAGATGGTGAAAAAGAACTGCCATCTTAGAGAACCGGCCATGTTTCATGCGCAGCACATGACCAAGCCATCTGAATCGCCGCTACACTGTGTGCATTGACTGGCACTGCTGTCGAATATCCTCGTTAGGAATATGATCTTACAGCAAGATGCCAAGGATTAGCACATCATCTCAACGACATTGAGTCGGTGACTGCCTACCGCTTCTCTCACCACCCACGTTTCGCTGGCATATAACAGACACAACGGCCGCTCGGACGACTTTTGACTTTGCTTGCGGCGTAATGTCTCTGCACTACCACAGGCGTTTAAGGCAGGCGAACGCTCTAGATGCCTTAGCAACTCTATTAGTGATCGCCGATGACCATTTGTACCGTTGATCCGAACTCATCAACCACTTCAAGTTGTTTGCCAGAGTTCTGGCTTGGTGCATCAGCAATAGATTACCTTTGCCTTTTCGCCATTTATATTGAGACCTACCCACGTAGCCGAAGCACCGAGCCTCAGCAGCGTTAACTGTAGCGTAGAAGCTGAATTACCTAGCAATGCTAGATCGTCTGTGTAGTCCAGATCGCTGACATTGAAACCTTCTGTGAAAACTATTTCGTCCTCTGGATTATCATTTCTGTTTCTGACTGCCCAATCCACGGTACAGCTAAAAGTGTAGTAGGCAATATAAAGTCTTGTCTAACCCCGTTCGTTATAGAAAACGCTGCTTAGGTAGAATTGTAGCCCCGTACAGCAGCTTCCTTGCTACGGTACATCCTCCTAATCATACGAACCAACTTGGAAGGCCATGTGCCTCCATATTGGCGAACAGTGAATCGCGGTCGACTAGTCGAAGACGGCTCGGAATTCGACAAAAGCCAGCAGCATACTTCGACTAAATTCATGGCGGGTCTGCACTAACTGCCGAATGGTGAAGATTTGATTCGTACAGCTGCACCCAGGGCGTAAACCGGTCTGATGTTCACGTTTGAAGTGTTCGAAGCAAGAGCGGTCCACACTCCCCTTCTTTCGCTGTGGCCGCGGGGCGCCCGGGTAGTTACATCGCTCTATACCCCTTCCTGGGGGGGCAAGGGGACCCCCTTCCTCCATTTGGGGGGTTTCCCCCCTAAAAGCAATTTGCTAGGACAGCCTCCTCAAAGGGGGCCAAAAAATTTTGGCAACCTTTGAAACCCGGGGGCCCCCCCCCCACCCCCGCCCTTCCCGGATGACCCTTTAGGCGCGTTTCTTAGGAGGCCCAAGCGATTCTTTGTTCCTTGTTTCTTTTTTCCCTGGTATTCCAAATCGTTGGCTTTAACCCTTTGATACATGATTTTTTTAACATGATCCGAAAAATTAATTACTAAATCTTTTGAGCATTTTATACCTTAAATGAGATGTTTTCGAGATTTAGTTGCACACCTATCGCTCGTATAAAAAAATATAGCACGTTGCCATTTGGCAACAATATGAAAACATGTACTTTGATATACGTTTAATAATGCAGAACAACAAAAACAAATGAATGGAATTTCGAAAGCGGTACCAGTCTCCAGATACAAAATAATTACATCTTATCAACATCTACTTTAGAACGCAGTGTTTTCGATCAGTTTTGGCGTACATATTTTAACCTGCCAAATTTTGTCTAGGTTAGGCAGCCCATGTTTCAGCTATGAAATGCATTTTTTCAGAAGTTAAAACAAGGCTACATTGTTCTGGCATTCAGAAATGCCTCGCTGTATTAGAAACCCAATGACCTATTTATAAAGGTGCCGTTATTATATAATCTGAATGCATGATCATGGATGTGAATAGTGAATGTATTAATTCTAAAACACAGCGACAAGCTGCAAACACAACGTGTTAGTACACGTATATTTTAGCAGTTCAAATGATTGATTTATTTAACGTGGTAACGCTTAAAACAATTCTTTTTCTCAGTAAAGCAAAGAAATACATCACATTTTTCGCATTTTACAGTTGTTGTTGCGAACATTTCTTCCAATGCACACATCTGGCACCTTTCTCGAAGCGTGCGAACTTCTTTTCGCGAAACCTTTGCTGGCCAGTGTTCATACCCATCAAACCGCACATCTTCGACTGGACGTAACAAGGCTGGGCGCTTTTGAGGCTTCGGTGTAGGCTGATCAGAAACCCACGTTGACGATTCTGAATCTGTATCGGTATTGACTGGGGATTCTGCATAAGAATGTTCTAGTCGAGGTCTCCCACGACGACGAAGAGTCAACTTGAGTTCACTGGCAGGTCCAGGTGTTCCGCATTTTATCATTGCTTGGCATATATCCATAGAAAACTCATACAATTTTTTGCATCGATCAGCTCCAAGTTGCTTACAGTGCCGTTTGTACAATGTCCACGCATTTGAAACCGCCACAGTAATACACCAAAAAATAATCCTTGTGTAATATTTGCGACTTCGGTGATTGATGCGGTATAACGCCCCCAACATATCACTCAAATCGACGCCTCCCATATTCTGGTTATATTCCATAACTATAGCTGGACACGGAATTTTTCTCCGGCATGGCGGATTTGTCCGGTCGCCGGGGTGCCATCGCATAATCTCACCTTCTGGATCTTTGCCAACGTAATTACTGATAAGATGAACACATTTGTTGTCGAACCATCGAACTATTGTTACGCCAGTGTTTGAGTCTGTTGCGTGTGACGTGGATCCCCTTCCTTTGGCACGTAGCTCCTTTTCCGACTCGAGAGGACAGCCACGCATTCTGTTAGGATTTATAGTTCCGACACAAAGCAGGCCAAGATTCGACAACTCTTCCACGAGTTCTGGCGAACTGAAAAAGTTATCGAAGTAAACTTTATACCCAGCATTTACCAACAGTGGTTCCGCTAGCCGCAGGACCACGTTCCCACCAAGCCCATAATTATTAGAACCAGGGCGCGGTTCAGGTGTTCCCTGATAAGGCAAAAAATCGTATACAAAACCACTTACACCACAACGTGCAAAAATTTTGAAGCCCCACTTCTTAGGCTTCTTTGGAAGATATTGTTTTAGCACAGAGCGTCCTTTGTATGGGATTATTTGTTCGTCAATGCTCTGCCGCTGTTCATTATCTATTATGGCGCAATTTTTTCGCAGAGCTTCTAAAAGTGGTCGTACTTTAAAAAAACGGTCGCGGTTTGGATCGTCACATTGCTGTTGGGAATTGTCGCATACATGAACCACAGATTTTAACTGTTCAAACCTATTGCAGGACATGTTGTCCGCAACGAGGGCCAATCGAGTTTCTGGGGCCCAGTAGGATCTGTATTTCTTCAGTCCTGTTAGGCCCATGTATATCAAGATTCCAATGAACCTTCGCATCTCGTTGAAGTTGGTACTGACGCATGAGCGTAACTCGGACTGCTGGGTACTATAGAGATTTGTATTATGAACAAAAATTTTTTCAATGTCTTCGTTGCTAATGAACATTGAAAAGTAACTCATTGGTGTTGGAAGCTCGTCTTTATCTTGACCAGGAGGTGAACTAAATGGCTGTCCCGTGAACGTGGTCGGCATTTGTGGAGATAAATGGCGCCGCCATGAGTATGAGCAATCGGGCTTTCGAAGCGGTTTCACTGGTTTTTTCGGTAAAACCACCTGAATATCGACATCAGCTGGATCGGCGCTGTCGCCACTGGCAATGCCTGCAAACAAAACATATCACTTCACCAGTATATGTTAGTCATCGTGAACCACATAACTGTTAGTAAATTGCCGCTTGCGCAGAAATTTACACATTCGTAGTGCACAGGAGTTAAAGATAGAATTCAATAAATTGTGACATCAACCGGATTCTGCAGTTAATAAAAAAGGAAATTTGAACTCATGCCTCAACACCAATTTTTGCATTTATATAAGTAAGGCTTTTCGAAAAATGTTATTGACCTTTGCATGGCAATTACGGGTATGTTATGTTTATAACTTATGCGTAACGAACGCAGCGGTTAAATGTTACTAGAAAAGCCCATTCACATGGCTTCATCGACATCAGCGAATTTTTTATATTATAAGGTATTACTTGAGGCAACCATAGTACAAATAATACGAATCTAATTTCTACTTATCAAGTTACGCTAAAGCACCTGTGCTTATTTCTTCTTCGGCGTCAGAACAAACAGAGGGTTCGTATTCGCTGTCCGACGATTCCAAGCCGAACTGATTTGCAAGAGCATCCACGTCTTCCGAATCCGATTCTGACTCTTCAGAGTCAAGACCATCGGGTATAAGTGCGCGAGCTTTTATGTCAAACTTGATCGACATATTATGACTTGACGACTTAGCCTAAAACAAGCGACAAATCGGTGTACCATAGACCAGTTTGAGTTTCTGATTGGTGAAATATCAATATACTGAACATAACGCTACTGAGCGACTCATGTATACACCCACTAAGATGGTTGCCACAAGCCACCCCCCGTGGGACCTTAACTTCTCCACCCAAATGGCAGACCACCGGCGCATATGGTTTTACGTTATATGGTTATTAAAATTATGTAACTTTTGCGCCATATAAGTATATGCAAACATTGTTAACACAACAGTACGATAAAAATTCAACATTACATTTCTGTTAATATGATACTGGACGTTGTACGACAAATCACGTGGTGAACTAAAGTGTTTTCCCGTTCTTTATTATGCGGCCATAATAACGTCGGCATGTGAGAAGGACTGCTTAAATTTTCATACAGTTGCCATTTGGCAACAAAAATGTGAGAGGTCAGAGCTCGCCTCCGAAGAAATTTTTAAAAGTGAAAATAATACGAACGCAAGCTATAGCTAATGGCAATCTACAAGAATTTTTAGAGTAAAATGCCTACTTTTAATAAAAAAATACACTCACCTGAATTTAGATCAGAAATCAGGCGAACTTCTATAGTAGAAAACGTAGCTACAGTAATCTAAACGGATATCGCAGATGAAGCCAATATAACTATTTATTCAGTACACAAGGGTTGCCAAATGGCAACGATATGAGGAAATGGGAATAAGTCGTATGTCTGCGCTAATGAATGACGTAACATAGCGTTGCCATATGGCAACACTATGCATCAAAGGGTTAATAGGCCCTTCTGGTGGTTTTGCATTCAGAAGTTGTTGGAAAAGCTCCTTCCACCACTCCAATTGCTTTGTTTGTTCACGGATAATGTTGCCGTACAGTTTCATTGATTGGGCCAGATCGGCTAGAGATTTCTCGGATCTTGCTGAACAAGTTTTTGTGCTCACCTACATGGTTCGCGTGATTAGGTCTCTCAAAAACACGCGACCAGTAGGCATCGGAATCGTTTTTAAGGTTGTTATCAGCATGACGCCTTAAAATCGGTCGCAGCTTGTCGTCGGTTACTTTAGCTCGCTGGGTTAGCTCAACGCGGCGTCCGCCACCGAGGTTACCTTTTTCTTTGAACGGCGCTTTCAGATTCCATCATTCATGCCCGATGACATCGGCGTTGGATTCCGGTTTCGGGGCCGAGATTGCTGATAGATCGTCGCTGCTTCTGTCTAGTGTTGTCCTTAGGAAGAGATGAAGTATCTGGACCCCTGAAGCTGACCTGGTGACAAGCAGCTTGAGGCATTTTTTGCTGCAAGCATGGCTTTATCGGTGTTAACCATGTTGCCCCTATAGGATCAACTTTCTTTAACACAGCTACGTCACCGGCGCTTTTGCAGGATGTAGTCGGGTAATGGTGCGATACAACGCATCGAGTGCTGGATAGGTCTTAAGATGTTGCTCTCTGTGCTTGAGAACGGCACTGATGATGAATAAGTCCGACACTTCGGCATATGGCGAGAGTCGAAATCCGTTGTTGTCATTTAAGCTGCCCACTGCTGACCTGCCAAACGTAAATGTGTGTCGGGTCCACGGCACGGGTCCATTGAAGTGGCCACAGCCCATAAGCACGTCACTTGCTGGGCACCATTTGACCACTCCAGAAAATCTGGTACAGAAGGCGTCTTTGACTTCCGTGTCGCTGGCTTAAGTGGGAACTTAGGCTGAAACCAGAGTTTAGTTCGCTAAAGGACCGCCCACCGGGAACTAAAATATATATAGATAGAGATATGTATGTGTAACGTGGCCTACTGAGGTGCAACGCTATATGCCTGGATCTAATGGATGTTGAGGTGGTTCTTTTGCTAATAGGCTTAGTGAAGAGTAGTTGCGACTACCGCTGTATACTTCCCAGGCGTAAGTATGGACTCACTTCAAACCCGATTAGCGCTACCAGCGCCAACAGCTCAGAGCGCACTTGCGCCAGTACCTCAAAGCGCTTATGCGCCCGTAATGTAGCGCAGAGCAGCCTTCTAGTTAGCGCTAAGCGCACGGATCAGTCACTACTGTGTACAAGTGTAAGCGCCGTAGTATTAGCGCTACGCAACATAAAATATATACGCGTTTAAAGAATGCACCAGTTTATTACAACTACCACCAAGACGAATTGTGAAAAATGGAGAGCTGGTATTCGAGAAAACCGAACAATACACTGGTCCTCACTCTGAACAAAAGCTAAATATAAATAAGTTTTTCTAAAATATCACCAGTAGTCAAAACAATAAGTTACGTTGCAAACCCACAATCGCCAGCTTTCAATATGTTAACCGTACTTTTTCGTTTTACGGTTGTCGGGGCTACAAATTTGTACTTCTATTCTTGGCAAGTGTTCATGATGACAGCTTACATATTTGTCGTTGTAATTCCTTTCCTAGTTGGTCAATCATTTGTCAGTGTGAGGACGCACTTTCCACGAAGGGAATTATGTAGCATATTTACATTGCCCGGCGATTGGTTGCCTAGCGCTGTTTTGACTAGCGCCCTATTTTTGAGCCACTCGTAAAATATTAGAAAGCTGGCGATTTGTCGGTTTGCATCGTAACTTATTGTTTTTAGAGCTATTGGTGATATTTTAGAAAAACTTATTTATATTTAGCTTTTGTTCAGAGTGAGGACCGTATTGTTCGGTTTTCTCAAATACCAGCTCTCATTTTCACAATTCATTAGTAGTTGTAATAAACTGGTTTATTTTTAAACGCGTATATATTTATGTTGCGTAGCGCTAATACTACGGCGCTTACACTTGTACATAGTGAGCTGATCCGTGCGCTTAGCGCTAACTAAAAGGCTACTCTGCGCTACCGTACGGCGCATAACACTTTTTGAGGTACTGGCGCAGAGTGCGCTCTGCACTGTTGCGCACTAATTACTTAATAGTTAAAGTGGTGCCATGCTTTGAAAAAAAAAAAAAAGGTAGTCGCAACTACGTTATCAGCAAAAGAAACCACCCCTCAACATCCCATTAAATACCAGGCATATAACATTACAGTACAAGTAGCCACGTTACACATACATATCTCTATCTATATATATATTTTTAGTTCCCGTGGGTCCCGTTTAAGCGAACTAAACTTGTAGTTTCAGCCTAAGTTTCCCACTAAGCCACACGGAAACACACCTCTGTAGTTTTTCTGGAGTGTGCAAATGTGCCGGGGCCGGTGACGTGCTTATGGGCTGTGGCAGCTTCGAATGGACCCCTGCGGTGGACCGACACCATTACGTGAGGCAGGTCAGCAGTGGGCAGCTTAAATGACAACAACGATTTCGACTCTCGCCGTATGCCGAAGTGTCGGACGTCGTCATCAGTGCCGTTACGCAGAGAGCGACATCTTGACCTCCGCGCTCGATGCGTTGTATCGCGCCGTACCCGACTACATCCTGCAAAAGCGCCGGTGACGTGACTGTAGAAGAAAGTTGATCCTATAGGGCAACATGGTTAGGCACCGATAAAGCCATGCTTGCAGTGCCTCAAGCTGCTTGTCAGGTTAGGGGTCCCGGATACTTCATCTATCTTGCCTAAGGGTAAACAGAAGCAGCGAGAACGGCAATATCGGCCCCGAAACCGGGAAATCAACGCGATGTCATCGGGCGGTGAATGATGGAATCTGAAAGCGCATTTCAAAAAAGGTAACCTCGTGGCGGACGCCGCGTTGAGCTAGTTTCAGCGAGCTAGACGAGCCGACGACAAGCTGCGACCCTAAGGCGTCGTGTTTGATAACAACCTTAAAAAATTTCCGCCCTCTGGTCCCGTGTTTTGAGAGAGCACGAACCGTGTAGGTGAGCACAAAAATATTCGCAATCCAAAAAGTTTGCGCCCAAGTGGTGAAACTGTACAGTCCGTGAACAAACAGGAAGCAATTGGAGTGGTGGAAGCTTCCAACAACTTCTGAATGCAAAACCACCGGGAGGCCTCCTAACCCTTTCATGCATAGTGTTGCCATATCGGCAACGCTATGCTACATCATTCATTGCCAGCGCAGACATACGAGTTATCTCCTATTTTTTCATATCGTTGCCATTTCGCAACCCCTGTGTACTGAATAAATCATTTCTATTGGCTTCATCTGCGAATTGTCCGTTTAATGGGGTACTGTAAGTTACGTTTTCTACTATAGAAGTTCGCCTGATTTTTTATTAAGATGCAGGAAAATGTATTTTTTTTATTAAAAGTAGGCATTTTACTCTAAAAATTCTTGGTAGATTGCCGGTTAAATATAGGTTGCGTTCGTATTATTTTCACTTTTGATGCTTTCTTCGGAGAAAAACTGTGACCTCAAGGAAAATTGTTGCCAAATCGCAACTGTATGAAGAATTAGGCGGGGGTTGGGGGATGCAAACATTCCTTATCGGCCGCATAAGGAAAGACAGGGGGACTTTTTAGTTCACCACGTGATTTGTGGCGCAGGACGTCCAGGGGCGGGGGGGGGGAAATGTAATGTAAAATTTTTTATGCCGTACTGTTGTGTTAACAAGTGTTTGCGATAAGGGTATATGGCGCGAAAGTTACATAATTTTAATAAGACTATAGTAACCTAGAACCGTCTGCGCCCCGGTGAGCCATTTGGGTGGAGAAGTTTTAAGGGAGGGGGAGGGGTGGCTTGTGGCGAGAGTGCTTAGTGAGTGTAGGGTGGGGGGGGGGGGGGGGGGGAAAAAAAAAAAAAAAAAAAAAAAAAAAAAAAAAAAAAAAAAAAAAAAAAAAAAAAAAAAAAAAAAAAAAAAAAAAAAAAAAAAAAAAAAAAAAAAAAAAAAAAAAATTAAAAAAAAAAAAAAAAAAAAAAGTTACATGAGCCGCTCAGTAGGCATTATGTTTAGGGTATTGATATTTCACCAATGCGGTAAGATAAGGTGGTATATGGTACACCGATTTGTCGGGGGGGGTAGAAAAAAAAAAGAAGTCATAATATGTCGATCAAGTTTGACGTGAGAAGCTCGCGCACTGCTTCCGATAGGTTCTAAGGACTTTGAAAAGTCAGAATCGGATTCGGAAGACGTGGAGGGGGAGAGGAATGCTGGGCGGGTTGGGTCGAAAGACGGCGGGGGCGAACCCTCTGCTTGTTCTGCGCGCCGGAAGAAGAAGTGGGCGCAGGGGGTGTAGCGTAAGGTTTAAAAATTTGAAATCAGGTGGGAAAGATTTGGGGGATGGTTGCCTGAGAGTAATACCTTATAATATAAAAAATTCGCTGATGTCAAAATGAAGCCATGTGAAATGGGCTTTTCTAGTAACATTTAACCGCTACGAGAGTTACGCATAGGTCAGGGACATAACATACCCCGTAGTTGCCTGTATCGCTGTGATTCAAAATAGTATTTTTTGAGCACGGAGAAAAGTGAACCCGTACGAAAAAATATGTCACCGGAAAGCAAAACAAGAGTTTTACCACGGTTTGCCTAGAAAAATTTAACCAGCCAGGATAGTGGGTAGCCCTAGGGTGCCCGCCACTTTCCCTCCGAGACTATGTGCTGCCCTGGCACGGCGGTCAGTCGGCATGTATTGTATTACATGTGATTCTTTGGTTATTACACTAATGATTCATGATTACCAGAATGTAACAGTGAATAAGTGAAATGTTATATTTTCAGGTAGTGCTAGTGGCGACAACCTATCTGATGGCGATATTCCTGTGGCTTTGCCAAAACCAATGAAACCGTTTCGAAAGCCCGATTGCGCATACTCATGGCGACGCCATTTATCTCCCAATTTGCTGACCACAGTCACCGGACAGCCATCCAGTGCACTACCCGGTGAAGAAAAATGTGAGCTTCCAACGGTAATGACTTGCCTTTCAGTGTTCATTAGCAACGAAGATATTAAAAAATTTTTTGTTCATAACACAAATCTCTATAGTACCCAGCAGTGTGAATTACGCTCATGCGTCAACACCAACTTCAGCGAGATGCGGAGGTTCATTGAAATCTTAAAATACAAGGGCCTAACCGGTGAATACAGAGCGTACTGCACTCCAGAGACTCGATTGATCCTTACTGCGGACCACATGTGCTGCAATAGGTTTGAGCAGCTAAAATCGGTGATTCATGTATGCGACAATTCCCAAAAGCAATTGTACGATAAAAACCGACACAGTTTTTAAAGAACGATCGCTTTTAGAAGCTCTTCGAAAAAACTGCGCCATAATTGACAATGAACAACGGCAGAGCATTGACGGACAAATATACCATATAAAAGATGCTCTGCGCTTAAACAATATCTTGCAAAAAAGCCTAAAAAGTAGGGCTTCAAAATTTTTGCACGTGCCGGTGTAAGTGGTTTTGTATACGATTTTTTGCCTTATCAAAGAACACCTGCGCGTGTCCTGATTCCAACAATTATGGACCTGGTGGTAACGTGGTTTTGCTTCTAGCAGAGCCGCTTTTGGTGAATGCTGGGCATAAGATCTACTTTGATAACTTTTTAGTTATTCGAACTTGTGGAATAACTGTCAAATCTTGGTCTGTTTTGCGTGGATGTCCTCTCGAGTCAGAAAAGTAGCTACGTACTAAAGCTAAAGGATCCACTTCTCACGCAACAGATTTTAAAATTTGGCGCAACGATAGCTCGATGGATCGACAACAAATGTGTTCATCTAATTAGTAATTATGTTCGTATAGATCCAGAAGGGGAGATTATGCGATGGCATCCCGGTGATAAGACAAATCCTCCATGCCGACGAAAAATTCCGTGTCCAGCTATAGTCTTGGAATATAACCAGAATATGGGAGGTGTCGATTTGAGCGATATGTTGGGGGCATTATATCGCATCAATCACCGAAGTAGTAAATATTATACAAGGATTATTTTTTGGCACGTCACTGCAGCGGTTTCAAATGCGTGGACTCTGTACAAACGGCATTGTAAACAACTTGTCGCTGATCGATGCAAGAAATTATATGAGTTCTCTATTGAAATATGTCAAGCGATGATAAAATGTGGAATAGCCGGACCTGCCAGTGAGCTCAAGTGGACGCTTCGTCGCCGTGGAAGACCTGGAATAGAACATTCTTATGCAGTTTCCCCAGCCAATAATGATACAGATTCAAAATCGTCAACGTGGATTTTGGATCATCTTACGCCGAAGCCCCAAAAGCGCCCGGCGTTATTACGTTTAATGGAAGATGTGCGATTTGACGGTTATGAACGTTGGCCCGTAAAGATGTCGCGAAAAGACGTCTGTACGCTTCGGGAAAGGTGTCAGATGTGTGCATTGGAAAAAGTTTGTAACAACAGCTATAAAATGTGAAAATGTGGTGTATTTCTTTGCTTTACACATAGAAAATTGTTTTAAACGTTATCATATTAATTGAATCAACCGTTTCATAAGGTAATGATTTAATCAGATATATACGATAACCGATAACGACGCTTTTATAAACAAGCCATTCATCTTGTAATACAGTCAGAGATATCACCAAGTACCATAACTATATTGCCCTTGTTTATTGATGATAAATTCATCTAATTTAAGTCTAAGCTGAACGACCTAGATAAAAATTTTGTAGGTAAAATGTGTAGGCTTACAATTGATAGTAAACACTGTGTTTAAAAGTTGGTGTTGGTACTAAGTAATTATTTTGTAGCTGAATGTTGGCATCGCCTTGAAAATTTCATGCTTTTGTTTTGTTCTGTATTATTAAACAAGCATCATGGTAAATGTTTTCATAATGTTTCCAAGTGGCAACGTGCTGTATTCTTTTATACGAGCAATAAATGTGAAACTAAATCTCGAAAACATCTCATTTGGGGTACAAAATGTTCAAAAAATACAGTCTTTATTTTTATCAGTTTAAAAAATCATGCATCAAAGGGTTTATCATTGGGGGTTTTGTTTTTTTTTTTGGTGGTTTGTTGGGGGGGGGTGTTTTGTTTTTTTTGTTGGGTTTGGGGGGGTGGTTGCTTTCTCTTTCTTTTTCTTTTATATATCTTGCTGCTTGCCCCCTTCTCCTCTCCAAAGGAAGCGGATCCAGTAAGGGAACGAAGTTGCACTAAAGTGATTATTACAAGACTCCAAATATATCTTATTGAGTTCCCTTTGAACGTTCGAATATAACAATAATATATACATGGACAATGCATTAATGGCAACGGCACAGCCAGTTTCGTAATAACTAGTTACTCGCCCGCAGGTACAAGGAAACGGGGCCGGTGAGGGAACGAAGTTGCACTAAAGTGATTATTACAAGACTGCAAAAAATGGGTGTTACTGAGCCCCCTTGAGTTAACGATGTAGCGATAATATATAAGTTGACAATGCATTAATCGCAACGGCACAGCCAGTTTCGTTCTAACTAGTTACTCGCCCGCAGGGACAAGGAAGCGGATCCATTAGGAATGAAGTTGCACTAAAGTGATTATTACAAGACTCCAAATATATCTTATTGAGTACCCCTGAACGTTCGAATATAACAATAATATATACATGGGCAATGCATTAATGGCAACGGCACAGCCAGTTTCGTTATCATTCGTTACTTGCCGGAGGGTACAAGGAAACGGAGCGAGTAAGGGAACGAAGTTGCACTAAAGTGATTATTACAAGATACTGAAAAAATAGATCTTACTGAGTCCCTTTAGAACGTTCGAATATAACAATAATATATACATTGACAATGCATTACTGGCAACGGCACAGCCAGTTTCGTTCTAACTAGTTACTCGCCCGCAGGGACAAGGAAGCGGATCCAGTAGGGGAATGAAGTTGCACTAAAGTGATTATTACAAGACTCCAAATATATTTTATTGAGTCCCCTTGAACGTTCGAATATAACAATAAATATATACATGGACAATGCATTAATGGCAACGGCACAGCCAGTTTCGTTATAACTAGTTACTTGCCCGCAGGTACAGGGTAAAACGGAGCGAGTAAGGGGAACGAAGTTGCACTAAAGTGATTATTACAAGACTGCAAAAAATAGATTCTTACTGAGTCCCCTTGAACGTTCGAATATAACAATAATATATACATTGACAACGCATTAATGGCAACGGAGAGCCAGGTTTGGTTCTAACTAGTTACTCGCCCTAGGGGACAAGGAAGCGGATCCAGTAAGGGAATGAAGTTGCACTAAAGTGATTATTACAAGACTCCAAATATATCTTATTGAGTCCCCTTGAACGTTCGAATATAACAATAATATATACATGGACAATGTATTAATGGCAACGGCACAGCCAGTTTCGTTCTAACTAGTTACTCTCCCGCAGGGACAAGGAAACGGAGCGAGTAAGGGAACGAAATTGCACTAATGTGATTATACAACTGACGCAAAAAATAGAATCTAATGAGTCCCCTTGAACGTTCGAATATAACAATAATATATACATTGACAATGCATTAATGGCAACGGCAAGCCAGTTGGTTTCGTTCTGTTTTGCCTGGGACGGACAGTTCTCGCCCGCAGGGACAAGGAAGCGGATCCAGTAAGGGAACGAAGTTGCACTAAAGTGATTATTACAAGACTCCAAATATATCTTATTGAGTCCCCTTTGAACGTTCGAATATAACAATAATATATACATGGACAATGCATTAATGGCAACGGCACAGCCAGTTTCGTTATAACTAGTTACTCGCCCGCAGGTACAAGGAAACGGGGCGAGTAAGGGAACGAAGTTGCACTAAAGTGATTATTACAAGACTGCAAAAAATAGATCTTACTGAGTCCCCTTGAACGTTCGAATATAACAATAATATATACATTGACAATGCATTAATGGCAACGGCACAGCCAGTTTCGTTCTAACTAGTTACTCGCCCGCAGGGACAAGGAAGCGGATCCAGTAAGGGAATGAAGTTGCACTAAAGTGATTATTACAAGACTCCAAATATATCTTATTGAGTCCCCTTGAACGTTCGAATATAACAATAATATATACATGGACAATGCATTAATGGCAACGGCACAGCCAGTTTCGTTATAACTAGTTACTTGCCCGCAGGTACAAGGAAACGGAGCGAGTAAGGGAACGAAGTTGCACTAAAGTGATTATTACAAGACTGCAAAAAATAGATCTTACTGAGTCCCCTTGAACGTTCGAATATAACAATAATATATACATTGACAATGCATTAATGGCAACGGCACAGCCAGTTTCGTTCTAACTAGTTACTCGCCCGCAGGGACAAGGAAGCGGATCCAGTAAGGGAACGAAGTTGCACTAAAGTGATTATTACAAGACTCCAAATATATCTTATTGAGTCCCCTTTGAACGTTCGAATATAACAATAATATATACATGGACAATGCATTAATGGCAACGGCACAGCCAGTTTCGTTATAACTAGTTACTCGCCCGCAGGTACCAAAATGAGACAAGTAAGGGAACGAAGTTGTAAAGTGATTGTAAGGGGTTACAAAAAATAGATCTTACTGAGTCCCCTTTGAACGTTCGAATATAACAATAATATATACATTGACAATGCATTAATGGCAACGGCACAGCCAGTTTCGTTCTAACTAGTTACTTGCCCGCAGGTACAAGGAAACGGAGCGAGTAAGGGAACGAAGTTGCACTAAAGTGATTATTACAAGACTGCAAAAAATAGATCTTACTGAGTCCCCTTGAACGTTCGAATATAACAATAATATATACATTGACGATGTATTAATGGCAGCGGCACAGCCAGTTTCGTTCTAACTAGTTACTCGCCCGCAGGGACAAGGAAGCGGATCCAGTAAGGGAACGAAGTTGCACTAAAGTGATTATTACAAGACTCCAATATCTATTGAGTCCCCTTTGAACGTTCAAGGGGATCAGGGTCGTTCCGTCTCTGGTAATGGCTTAGTTTCGTTCCCCTCGCTCAGTTTCCTTATTTTACCTACAGGGCAAGTAACTAGTTTCTAACAAAACTGGCTGTTTAATGCATTGTACCAGTGTATATATTACTTATATTCTAACGTTCAAAGGGGACTAATAAGGATCTATTTTTTTGTAGTCTATCATAATCACTTTAGTGCAACTTCGTACTGCTCCATTTTATTGTACCTGCGGCATTATATTCGCATTGTAAGTAAGCGAATC